>BRDA01093198.1:0-13191 GCA_036984385.1 Crenuchus spilurus
ACATGGCCCCGGTCATCCTCTCCTTAATACAGTGCAGTCGTCCTGTCCCATGTGCAGAAAAACACTCCCAAAACATGTTGCTTCCACCCCCATGCTTCACAGTAGGGATGGTGTTTTAGGGATGGTACTCATCATTCTTTGTCCTCCAAACACGGCGAGTGAAATTAAGACCAAAAAATTCTATTTTGGTCTCATCTGACCACAGCACTTTCTCCCATGACTCCTCTGGATCATCCAAATGGTCATGGGCAAATTTTAGACGGGCCTGGACGTGTGCTGATTTAAGCAGGGGAAGCTTCCTTCCCATGCATGACTTTAAACCATGACGTCTTAGTGACTCTTCAGGTCATTGACCAGCTCCTCCTGTGTAGTTCTGGGCTGATTCCTCACCTTTCTTAGGATCACTAATATACCATGAGGTGAGATCTTGCATGGAGCTCCAGTCCGAGGGAGATTGACAGTCATGTTTAGCTTCTTCAATTTATTAATAATTGCTCCAACAGTTGATCTTTTTTCACCAAGCTGCTTTGCAATTAACCCGTAGCCCTTTTCAGCCTTGAGAAGGTTTACAATCTTGTCTCTTGTGTCTTTGGACAGCTCTTTGGTCTTAGCCATGTTAGTTGGGAGTCTTACTGATTGTGTGGGGTGGGCAGGTGTCTTTATGCAGCTATCGATCTCAAATAGGTGCTTCTAATTTAGAATAATAAGTGGAGTGGAGGTGGACTTTTTAGAGGCGGACTAACAGGTCTTTGAGGGCCAGAATGTTTGCTGATTGGCAGGTGTTCAAATACTTATTTGCAGCAGTAACACACAAATAAATTATTTAAAAAATCATATATTGTGATTTCTGGATTTTTTCTTTTAGATTATGTCTCTCACAGTGGACATGCACCTAAGATGAACATTTCAGACCCCTCCATGATTTCTAAGTGGGAGAACTTGCAAATTTGCAGGGTGTTCAAATACTTATTTTCCTCACTGTACTACTGCTACTACTACTACAGCTACTACTTCTACTACAACTACTGCTACTACTACAACAATTACTATTACCGCTACTACTACTTCTACTACAATTAATGCTACTACTGCTACTACTACAGCTACTGCTCCTAGACTGGGTGGAGTTTCCACATTGTCGTGTGTCTGCGTAGGTTGTCTCCAGGAACTCCGGTTTCCTCCCACAGTCCAAAAACATGGTGATGAGGTGAATTGGCTACTCTAAATGACCCTGGTGTGTGTGAATGAATGTGTATCCGTTTGTTTATGAAGGTATTTGTGGTGATCACCCCCAGTGCTCGATGATATCCTTACTTCTGGTTGACTATGCTGTGTGTGATTGGCTGTGTGAAAAGGATTGTGTTAATTGTGAAGCATCCTTGGGTATTAGAAAGGTGCTATATAAGTGTAACATTCACTCATTCATACTATAAATAATTATACTTTAGTTAGTATTATTATTACAAATTCTAAACCCAGGGTATGAAAGAGTTAAAAACCCTAAATATTCATACAGTGGATACCTCAGTTCCTCCAAACATCTTTATGATGAACAGAGGATAGTCTTGTGTCATGGTTATGGTCCATGGTGCTATAACTGAAATATAATTGAATTAGTCTGAAAAGCTGCACAAAACCTGTGGGACACATGATGGGCAGAACTTTGTGTTCTTCATTGTCAGTATGTCTTTAGCTCACAACAGGCTTTCTGTCTTTATCTGTGAGCAGAGAGAAAAGCTGATGGTCAAGGGTGGAGGTTGAGGAGGTTTTATTGTAAAATGGACACACTAATTACATCCTGCCAGTCGTGATTTTCATCCATGCCACCGCATGAAGGCTCAGGGCCAGGAGGTGGATTAGAGAGAAAATGACAGGGGGAATTAAAGACACTTAATGGATGCTACATTAAATTTGGCCACAAGTTCTATTAGCCCTCATTTATACCAATTGCACTCTGTGTGAAATGTTCCTCTTTTCTGCAGTTGGCTCTTATAAAGCTATCTGTCTGACAGTAGCTTTGCAGGGCCCACACCATACAGTCTGAGATCCATTAGCGTATTCTAATTTAGCCAAGTGCTGCTGAAGTATGCAGTGAAGTTGGCAGGCAGAGGTGGTCACTGCTGCCATCATCTACTGGGTCTATTGATTTAGTTCCAGCCAATGCAGATTATACTACATTGCACTCTCCACAGAGTCCCAATCAGCCAATCAGCAAAGGCGCTTCACTCTCATACACATAATCACTGGAATGACTTTTTGCTATCATTATAAAATCAATGCATGTAATAAAGAAGCTCAGATAGCTTCCTGATGTCGGGGTGAACTTTATGGCCTGTTACTGCAGAAAACTTCACTTTCTGACTGCTGCATCATGCACACTAACAACAGTGATGGGCACTTAAGTCAAGTTTGTACAGTTTCCACCTGAGTGTAAGCAACAGTGTCTCTTGGTTTACATTCTACCACTAAATTTTGGGGTCACGTAGAATTTTTCATGAGAACACATGCTTGCATTACAGAAGAAACATATTTTGTTATAGCTGTTATGAGAGTAGGAGCAAATCCAGAAATTATGTTGCCCCAGATACTCTTCTTTGGCAGAAGGTGAGGAAGGACCTTATCATGTTTTAGCTCGGTTAGGGTTAGGGTTAGGTTAAGGTTTGTGTCAATACCTAGTGAGCTGACTGACTAACCATTGTATTCAGTGTTATAACCGTCATCCACACTTATAAGACTGATAAATGAAACGCTCTAGTTAGACAGTGATGACATCACTTAATCCAGCCCACTGCACGTGACCAGCATTTATTGACCTCAGCTCTAACACCCACCTCAGAATATCACCAGCATAGATCTGCTTTTGTAGTTTTTATAGCAATGTGAGTAGAATAATGTTAAGAATAACTTACATTTAAAAATCATATCACTGCTGGGGTCTGCTTCACCGCATTGCATTGTGCGATTGCTTTAACGATTGAGGAAGCATTCGATGCTCTCAATTTTCAGTCAAAATAAAGTCTCAGTAGGGAGAATTTTGAGGTATCTAAGATGTGAGACAGCTTTGTTTTTGGGGGCACATATTGTGATGTAAAATGCTGTCTATGTAAAGAGCTCAGTAGGTATTGAGACAGACCCTTTTTGTCTCCCATAAATATAATGTATTACATGTTCAAATAAAAAATGTTTTTGGTGCTTGAACACAAATTTTATTATTATTAATTATTAATAAATATTGACAAATTATGATTTATATTTTATTAATAATTACTAGTTACTATTAATAATATACTAATAATAACTATTAAACGTTATTATGAATAATGAATTAATACAAATTAATATTAACCATTAATAAAATATTAATACATTATTACATATTATTCATAAATAATAAACTGTTAAAAGTATGTAGCATAAAATTATCACCCAATCCTTTTCAGTCAACTTCACTTCAGCTCATTATCACCAATGTTACACATATGTTTGGACTGTATGGTCAATAGATCTTATTTAAAACAGAATTATACTTAATTTTGAGTAAAAATAAGCAGAAATTCTGAATTATTTTGATAATAGTTAAACTTGGAGGCATGTAAATAGATGGCTTATCACAGACTGGTAGACACACGAGACACACACTCAAATGTAAATATTAATGGATTTTAATATGAAACCGGTGATAATAAAATACGTCTAGCTGACGTGACACAGGCAGAACAAACGCTCAACACATTTAATAACTTACAGGTGAAAACGTACTGCCGACCAAATTGCAGTCCAGACTCCATTTGAGGGAGTAACAGCGGCGCCGGCCAATCACATGTTAGCAAGAAACAGCAGAGCCAATTATGAGCTTGTGGCAGCCTAACGGGAAACCGGCTTTTATTTCAGCTGGGTCTCCATTTAATATAGCGTAACATCTCACTCAAGCGAACCAAACGGAATAGGGGAGGGCGAGACTAGTTTGTGAACAAAACGCTTCTCGAGTACAACAAAATCCTGGACGTATGTGAAATTCTGCCCAGACGTTCTTTTTAAGTCTCAAAAAGAGGACATGTCCGGGTAAAAGAGGACGTCTGATCACCCTAGTTTAACTTTATTTTCAATATGTTTGAGTCATTTCCACAGAAGAGCAAACCTCTCTCTGTAAGCATGACTGACTCACAACAGAGGCATGGGGTATTTTATACAGGTGCTCAGGAGTTGCTGCAATCCCTCCTGTCACATATGAGGTTTCCTCTTAAGTTCATGCTTGTTGGAGTTATCGGCTAAATGTAGTTTTTTCAGTCATCTTTTTTTTGGACAAACATGTTGACTCCATTCTGACAGACCACCTGCTGCCATCTGTCTCAGTCTCATATTAAAAGTCAAAGTTATGTGCAATGTGAGGCAAAAGTCACTTGTCTGTAAGTGAGCTTCTTAGACGGTCTTAAACATCAAAAGCTCTTACTGATTATCAATTAACCATTTGCTAATTTCTGCTGTATTCAATAACCTCCATTAAAATCAGTGAGGTGGAGTAATTGAGCACAGAGGAATATGTATGAAATAACTGGCACAAGATCACAAAGGAAAATCTAATAATGCATCTTTAATGTGATCTAACCTCTATACCACCAGTAGAATTGTGTAGCAACTAATTATGTGCACAAAATGTATCAACATAATTAGTACAGAAGTTCATACAAAAGTGTAGATGTAAACATTGAACATTGAAACAATGTAGATGTTTGAATCAGGTAAAGTCACTGCATTGATTAACAGTACAGTGATAGTAGGTTTGTGATGTTTTAGTCACATTAAATGTATGCAGTCATAGTGGTTAAACATTCTCAGAGGTATTAGAGGTACTTCTAGTACAGCAATTCTCAACTGGTGGACACGTTCTGGGCAGGTCGCGGACAGATTGTAAAAAATAATAAAAATTTAAAACCATTAAAATAGTTAATGCTTATCTGATTTTGTCCTCATCTTTTAAATTGGAAACAGAGACACAGAGAGGCAGGCGTCAGACGCGTGCAGCCATTGCGTGCAGTATTCTAGTTACCATGGTAACCACCATTTGCCGGTTATCAGTGGTGCTAAGTCCACTTATTATAAGCGACTTTGGCCTTGTTTTTCTAAAGTCACTTGCAAATCTCATGAATGGCAGGTTGCAGTTTTTTGAGCTTGTTTTTGAACGTAAAGTTGCTTATTTAGGCTTGACTTTCTTTCTTTCCAGCTCCCCATAATAAAGGAAAACACGAGAAGCACAAAAAATCTGCACACTGAGGCTAACTAACATGGGTTTCAGTTCCCCAAAATACAATGACACAAACAAAGAAATGAGCTAAAAAATAGCCACCTACGTAGCCTGCCAATTTTAATATTAAAAGTGTTTAGCATAATTTTTGTGTTGTTTATGTATGATGTCATAATAAATATTTATCTTTATACTGTTTAAAAGGGGCCTCTGTTTTACAGAATGTGGTGGGTTGCCAGTTGGGCTTACTTAGGACTTGTTTTCATAGAGCTCGCTGCTTGTTTCTATTGCGACATCTGGCAACACTGCTGGTTACTCTTCTGTTTAAATTTGAGATGACCTTTGGAGGCAAAGAATTGGGTGATAATTTTATGCTATGTGCTTTTAACAGTTTATAAATATTATGTAATGTATTATTTTATTAATGATAAATATAAATTGTATTATTTTATTATTAATAACACTTAAGTTATTATTAGTATATTATAATCATATCATAATTTGTAAGAAATGTATTAATATTTATTAATAATATTAATTTAATTTGTGCTCCAGCACCAACTCAAACCCCCCGAATCAAGCCAGTTGTGTCCCCCCTGAAATCTCTTTACATGCATATGTATGTTTAAATGTGTTTTTTGAATTCTATGTTTCAAAAATAAATTTGTTTGGTTTGTATTCTATAAAAGTGGGTCCCAACTTAATGACCACGAGAAAATGTGGGTCCTGGGCTAAGACCAGCTGAGAACCCCTGTTCTAGTATTCACCTGAAATTTTGATTGAGATTAGAATTATCTGGTTTGGTGAGATAAGATATAAATTATTAGAATAGATTGGATTAAACATTTTGGCAATGTGATGGCACACAACGGAATTTGACCTCCGCATTTAACCCATCCGTCCAGTGAAACACACGCTAGTAAACACACTATTACATGTGCCTGAAGCAGTGGGCTGGCCTATCCATGGCACCTGGGGAGCAGTTGAGGGTTATGTGCCTTGCTCGAGGGCACTTCAGTCATGATCTGCAGGGGGGTTTGAACTGGTGACCTTCCAGTCACAAGACCAGCTCCTTAACCACCAGATGCATGAGATTGAACCCATGACCCCATAGATGTAAAGCATGTGCTCTACCACTGAGCTACATCCCCCACCTTTATAATAGTGTGTTCTACCTTAGAAGGTTATGGAGAAATTAGAACTGTATATATTACTGTGTCTGATAGAAAATTAATGAGGAATATAATGATACAGTAACAGTACACTAACAGTAATGAGTCAGGAATAATCGCTCTGGTTTTCTTGCAAGAGAAACAGGGTCAATATGTTGTCATTTGGGACTGGTATCCCAGTCTGAAATATTTACAGGTCGAAGTTCTTGTCTTAAACTGATAATAAGACTCATAAACTGACTATCACCTGCCATATCCTGACCTCTAAGTTGTGATTTTCCTTCAAAGATATTTTCTATTAACTATCTCTAAGAGCTCGAAATCCAGCTTGCCGTAGGGAAGCCTAAAAGCATGATTTCATATTTAATTATTCTGGTTAACGTCAATCCCTGATCCACTGTCCAGCACTGGTATTTTTCATAAAATAAAGTTCTCCATGACAACCGGGCCCTGTAGGGCAGCCTGCTAAAAGTTTTGTCTTAAACCCTATTCATTTTCATTTACATTTACATTTGAGGCATTTAGCAGACACTCTTATCCAGACCAACATACAAAAGTTCTTTGCTGTTTAAGGAAGGATCCCTAGCTAATTAGTGTAGAATAGAATCCAGAAGATACGTCAAGCTTAGATGCTGCCAAATACAAAAGTCAGTATGGATGCCTAGATAGACAAAACTGATTCAACATACCTAGAAGCCTAGATACACAATATTCAACACTGAATGACATTATAGTGATGACAAAGACATAAGTATGTATAGTCAAAAGCCTTAGCGAGTACAGGATAAGAACTCTTGGAAGAGATGGGTCTTCGGTCATCATTTGAAGACAGTAAGGGACAAGGTAAGGCAGTGGAAGTACATTCCACCATTTAGGTGCGAGGGCAGAGAAAAGTCTGGATGCTTGTCCATGCTTCCTAAAGAACGGGGGGTCAAACTGAGCTGTGCTTGAAGCTTGAAGGCCTCTTGATTGAGTTTTGACCATTACCATCAAGGATGGACGAGCTGGTCCGTTCTTGGCTTTGTAGGCCAACATCAGAGTTATGGACAGCTACAGGAAGCCAGTGAAGAAAGTGTAGCAGAGGAGATACATGACTGTATTTTGCGACATGGAAGATGAGTCGTGCTATTCAAACAGCCTTAGTTTTACCAAATAGCCTTAGTTTTTCAAAATGCCTTAGTTTTACCATCAGTTGGACATTTGAAGACTACAGACTTTTACATTTACGGACTATTCCATTTCTCCACCCTCTATAACCCAGATCAAAACATCATAGATGGAAGTTCATGCTGGCGTAAGTGGAAATTGTTTACATATTATTTTTGAGTGAACTATTGACAATTGAATATACTTCACTTTCTTTCTTTGTCTAACTAAGCTGATGTAACAGGATCAATATGTTGTTGCAGAAGATATCCTCTTTCCATCTTTATTACAGATGGTGTGATATTTGTTTCCAGTATTTGAAGGTATTTAATTGAATCAATTCTTCTGTCTACCAGTGAAATGTTCCCTGTTCCAGTGGCTGTAACAAAAGTCTACAGCATGAGTCACCACTTTGTGGTGAAGATGCAGGAAAGGTTTCTTCTGATGACTTGTCCATGAAGGTTATATTTGTGCAGGTGTTGCTGCCCAGTAGAAGAGTGCACCATGCTGCTAAATCTTCTTGAATAACTTTTGCAGTCAAATGTTTTTTTTTGACTTGGCTTACAATCCTTGGAAAGTTTTATTGGTCTTCCAGACCTCAACTTGACCTCCACCATTTCCCTCAACTGCCATTACTTCATTACATGAACTTAGGAAACAACTACCTGAATACACTTTGCTATCTTATAGGCTTTTGCTGCTTTGTGGAATTAGTGTAATTTCCATAGTGCTGGGCAGCTGCTTAGAGGAGCCCATGGCTGTTGGAACAAGGTGTGATGAGTCAGGATATTCATAAAGCTTTGAAAATTGTGCCAAAGCCCTAACAAGCTAATCTATTCACAGTATCCACAGATGCCCAAATCTTTGCATGCCACTGTACATAGCACTAAAATGGCCCTGTTAATGTTTGAATTAAAAATAAAATAAAATACATAAAAAAACTTTTATTTGTTGCTGTGATATTTTGCAAAGGGTTTAAGAAACACGTCTGTTTGAATCAGCCAAAAATTCACTGTGTAAAGTCATAGTTGTTATACTTCTATACTACTCAAAGCCTTTAATAAAGCAACAATGGAGATATTAAATCATTTTACATTACAGGAAATGTTCATGCAGAAGCCATTTTTGCACAATTAATTTCAGTTACAATGGAGCTCTAGTATTTGTTCACAACATTAGTCTTGCAACTCCAGATCTAAACAGAAGAAGTAAAACTTAAACACAAAACATGTCTTGGCTGATTGACTACTGATAGCTACATGGCCATTTGACTACCGTTGAACGTACTGAAGAACCACAAATTCTTATGCAATTTTTTTGCATGAAAAATTAACACCAAACTAGTTCTATACTTTTCTGGATAATGGTGAAAGCTTTTTTAACTTGAAATAAAATGAAAATTCAGAGCTTCAGGTGGTGAGAGCAGTGCCTGGACTTGCTTCATTTGCTCTCACTGTACAAACAGAAAAGAAAATTGTCCTGGGGATGTGTGTAAGTCAAATAACAAGAGAAATTATGGGCTGAGTAGACTTTTATTACTTGGTCCTCACATCTCTATAATTAGGTTTACATTGGCAATGTTAGTTTTGCAGTAATCTTTTAGAGGGAATTTGTTTATAATTGCAGAAAATCATATAATTCTTGCATCAGTGCAGGCGCTGCGCTCTATCTCTTATCTTGTCATATACCACTGGGACTGGGACTGGTACAGCAGGCAATGTCTAAATTAAAGTCAAATCTCACTCTCTCTGTCTGCCTCTTCATGTTTCTGATTGATACTCCCATTTCGCACAAAGATTTCACGGCCGAAAGAGTCCAAATCAGTCTGCTCCCATGACAAACAAATCAATTTTTATAGACCTGAAAGTTGCTGGTCTTGAAAATTGTTAGAATACCTTTGAAGAAGGAGAGAAAGATGCTCTAATCCATCCATTTTTGTCACATTGGACTATTATTGACAACTAAGGCCACACAGTATTTGAAAAGTTCTGACACATCTATCAGATACGAATGGCCCTGTTTTACTTCATGACCTCAAAATGGCAAGATTGTGTGGCAAACAGAAGGATTTTTGTACTTTAGGGTCTCTATGCACAGTACAGACCTCAAACTTTTCATATATACACAATACACAAGTCTGTCTGCTGTGATGTAGCTCAGTCTGCCTGAACTGTAGAAAAAGTATAGAAATATCTCTTAAAATTGAACATTTTTGTGATTTTTACATAAAAAGATGTCACCACTGTGATATTAAAGAAATGTAAACAATAAAATTAATATAATTAAAATAATTTTAAAATAATATTTAGATTATTTCCCTCAAATTTTGTGATGTATGACTTTTCCAGTGCAAATTTCACTTCTTTAGTTTAGAACTGCAGCTGCAAACAAATGCTAATAAACAAAATAGTCACCTACATAGTTGTTTGTGTCAAAATGCACCACAACGTTCCTCAACCCACTCAAAGCACATCCAGATTGAGCTTAAAGTCTCACAGACTAGTTGATGTCATTTTGGTGAGCAATGTTAGCATCAATTCTACAATAAAGAAGCAAACTATGGACCTCAAACTCTGTTTGGGAGAATTAATACATGTGAAGTGGGTGGAAAACAGAATGAATATGATTCCTGAATTGTCCATTCTTTTAAACATTTATATACCATTTGAATTCATGAACATTTAAAAACAAATGCCTCTTTAAGCTAATCAGTCAAGTCTGCTGGTGATGTAGTTGAACAAACTAATGCCATGACTGGGATGACAATATACATGGAATATAGCAGATTGTACTCCATATTGCATATGTACGCATGCTTTCCAATGTGGGAATGACATCTTTGTTCTTTATTCTAGCTCACAATATATCAACTACTTTTCAAAACAATAAACCTTTTTGAATTTTTACTGTTTATTATTTTTTTATAATCATATCATGTTTTAAATAATCTGCTTAAGACTTTTACCCAGTGCTGTATATACAATCACTATGCTTTGCCATTTTTTTGTTGCTTTTTAATTAGTTTATGCCACCACTGTTGAGTGAATTGACTTGAGCCTGTTTAATAAAGAAACTTACTTTTTAGTAAATAAGTTTTTTTCTTTCTTGTTACATTTCATTTTATCTATCCTTCTTTTGCTATTAAAACATTGGAAAATGCATCTAGCTTTCTCATTAGATTATATTCATCTGCATTATTTCCCTTGATATCAGAAGTTCATCACCAAACTGGAATTTCATCACGCAGTCTTATGAGATGCTGCTGGCTGGCTGTCTCTGCAGGCTGTGGGCTTGTTTACGTAGCGGGTGAATGAGATCCACTGGAGAACAGAATAGATGAAAGTCAGCCTGCCAAGAGACTTTAGATCAGAAGCAAATAACAATAATAGAGCCATAAAGGCTATCAGTGAAATTAAAACTTCTGTATACTTAGGCACTGGCAATCTATTATTACATTCCATTAAGGTGGAACCAAAAATAAGTTGTGGAATATTCAGACAGTTAGCCATTAAATAGAGTCTGTCAGTCAGAAGAAAGCACTGTATAGTGAACAGTTCTCAAGTAAAGCTTGTCAGTATTCTATAATAACTTTCTGCATTTATTACTGTCCTTTCTGATCTCGACAGTTGAGTGCTGGGGCTTCATATCTCCTTGAAATACAAAAGGAATATCAACACTGTCAATCTTCAGTGACTTCATTTCATACTAGGGCAAGGGCATGGGCCCTGAAAAAGCGTGGACCGTACATAAAAGGAGGTTTTATTTCTTTGTTCATGAGCGGAAGAATAATGCAGTCAATGGATCTGTTTCATATGTAAAATCGCCTTCAATGAGATGATTGGCCGGCTGCTTTTTTATCTGATGTTTCTGATGTCTCCAGTGAGGCTGATGGGAGTTCAAGGGCAAAAACAATAGTGTTGTGGAAAAGCGACGGGCCATCCTGGTTCATCTTTAAATATTCACCTGCGTCTGGCAGTGTTGTGCCAAGAAATGGCTGTTTGATTCCATTACACTTTCATTACAGCTGTAGTTAATGGTTATGTCACAGTCTATTAGCTGTGTTCATCTTTTCTGTGATATACCACAAGACACCAGTGCACAGAACAAAGACAAATGACTCTGACTCACAGCAACAGCATTACGATTCAAAAAAAATTATGTAGAACGGTCTCACTCTCTAGCCATAGATGCAGATGTCTTGGCCATTGTTATGACTTGCACCATCAACCATATGCATATTCAATAAAAAAAATGGAATATAATAGGAACAAGAATGGAAAGGAACACAGAATAAATGCCGTCAAATGCTGCTCCAGCCTTGTTTTAATCTCTCAGCTTTGTAGCGGGGCCTTCACAGATTCATTACTAAGGGGCTCCTGTGCTTCTTCAGCTGCCAACTCTGATCTGTTTAAAATGCTTTTAGGAGCTCCATCATTGCACTATCTTTTCACAATTTATGAGCTCCTGATCAATAAACAATGGAGCATGAACATGAAGGGGTGGTAATCGAAAAACCACCGGGGACTGGCGTCAAAGAAAAACGCTGAGGCGATCCTTCTCTATGAAACAGACACCGGCCGAGTGGCTTTTATAACTTCATATCAAAATCTAAAATTTACAAGCAGCATGGAAGCTGATATGGGTAGAAGGCGCGGTGCTGTGCCATTAGCTGCCAGTGTAACGCCGCTTCGTTCGGCATACACAAACACATTAGATGGCACTCAAAGAACAATAAGCAGCAACAGAGATGCTCCATCACCCCATGAGTCACACTACACAGAAAATTACACTGTCACTTAAACATTAATGAAGACAAGTGCTCCAGCACTTTTTGATCTCATTTAATTAATATTTATTCTCTGTCAGGCCTCATTACAGCCTATATTAAGTTGCATCCTCTGCTGATGTGCTGTTGACCCCAGACAGGAGACTCCATTAAAATTTTGCCATAGTTTTGTAGAGCATTCATAAAACATCACTGTAAACAAGCTAATAGAGCCAATTACAAAGAGCTCCAAAAGTGTTTCACAGTGTCTGTATGCACTGTAAAAACTGGTGGTTAGGAACGTGCTAAAAGCTGTAATAAGCCATTAAAAAGCATAAACTTTGAATAAACTTTATTTACATTACCAGTCAAAAGTCACATCACATTCAGTTTTTTTTCATTATTATAAAATTGTCTGCATTGTAGATTAACATCAACGTCATCCAAACTATGAATACATATGGAATTATTTAGTAAAAAAAAACATGTTCAACAAACCAGAATTTTACTTTAAGCTGTGCTCACTAGTGTGTGTGTGCATGTGTGTGATGTGCTGTGCTCACTAGCGTGTGTGCATGTGTGTATGTGTGTGCTGTACTCACTAGTGTGAGTGTGTATGTATGTGTGTGCTGTGCTCACTAGTGTGTGTGCATGTGTGTGCTGTGCTCACTAGTGTGTGTGCATGTGTGTGCTGTGCTCACTAGTGTGAGTGCATGTGTGTATGTGTGTGCTGTGCTCACTAGTGTGTGCATGTGTGTGCTGTGCTCACTAGTGTGTGCATGTGTGCTGTGCTCACTAGTGTGTGCATGTGTGTGTTGTGCTCACTAGTGTGAGTCCATGTGTGTATATGTGTGCTGTGCTCACTA
>BRDA01093202.1:0-10611 GCA_036984385.1 Crenuchus spilurus
CTGGTTGTTTATTGACCAAATACTTATTTTCCACCATAATTTACAAATAAATTCTTTAAAAATCTTACAATGTGATTTCCTGGATTTTTTTTCTTCTCATTTGTCTCTCATAGTTGAAGTGTACCTATAATGAAAATTACAGACCTCTCTCGTCTTTCTAAGTAGGAGAACTTGCACAATCAGTGGCTGACTAAATACATTTTTTCCCACTATATATAGTGGTTGGAGGTTTAAATACAGCACAAAATGAACCAATGTCTGCACCAATCATCTCATGTAAACAATTAAAAATCAATACCCTGAGTGGTCTAAGGTGCTGTCTCTATGATCTGAGGATCATAACTTCGAATCCCCAGGTCATGCTGCTTGCCATGGGCAGCCAGAGGCAGAGAGAGTAAAATTGGCTGCGTAAGATGGCACTCTCTCACAGCACCACTAAGTAATGCTGGCTGGCACAGGCATCTGCCAGCTATTCCATCAAAACTGGGGACCTGCGCTTTCCTCTGAGCACTTTGGCTGCCCAGCTGCGATGTATCGGTAGCAGTTCGAAAAGAGGCGGTGACTTAACTCCACATGCGTCGGAGGAAGCCTGTGTTAGTCTGCACCCTCCACATTACAAGTGATAGGGAGAGTCAACAAATGAGCGGGTCGAATAGCTATCAAACACACTGGGAAAAAAATCAGGGGGAAAAAAGAAAAAAAAAAGAAAAAAAATCAATAGTGTGTTTTTGAGAAGTGATGCCGTATCACAAAAAAATACTCAACTCTCAACTGTAGATATTTTGTTAGAACCCTACTCAAAGTCAGTCAGGTAATTGGCATCTGAATGTGAATTGTGGGGCTGCGAGTGTCTTTCTCCTGATGACTTATGGTCAATAACCACTTCTAGTTTTCAATTGAAATGCAGTAGAGCAGATACCAGATTTGTTCCCCAGTGTGCGCCTCCTCAAAGGATCTGCACAATAATGGTCTCTCTTCACCCCCCAGAATAGAACATGGACAAAAAGGCAACACTGAAAATGTGCTGGCGTGTTTGGATTGTAACCCAGTTTACTGCCTCTTTCAGAACTCATCACATTTGGCACATTTCCACAGCATGTCATGCCTAGATTCCCAAGATTGATGAAGTAGGCCTGAGGCTGGTGTGTATGTGTGTGTGTGTGTGTCAGTACTAGAACAATGCAGCGTTTCTCTTCATTTACATAAGACAAACCCAACTACAGTCATGGCTGAAAGTGTTGGCACCTCTGAATTTTTTTATTTCTCCCAGAAAATTATTGCAATTACACATATTTTGTCATACACATGTTTATTTCCTTTGTGTGTATTGGAACAACACAAAAAACAGAGAAAAAAATGGCAAATTTGACATAATTTCACACAAAACTCCAAAAATGGGCTAGACAAAATTATTGGCACCCTCAACTTAATATTTGGTTGCACACCCTTTGGAAAAAATAACTGAAATCAATCGCTTCCTATAACCATCAACAAGCTTCTTACACCTCTCAACTGGAATTTTGGACCACTCTTCTTTTGCAAACTGCTCCAAGTCTCTCATATTTGAAGGGTGCCTTCTCCCAACAGCAATTTTAAGATCTCTCCACATGTGTTCAATGGGATTTAGATCCGGACTCATTGTTGGCCACTTTAGAACTCTCCAGCACTTTGTATCCATCCATTTCTGGGTGCTTTTTGAAGTATGTTTGGGGTCATTGTTCTGCTGGAAGACCCATGACCTAGGACGCAAACCCAGCTTTCTGACACTGGGCCCTACATTGCGACCCAAAATCCTTTGGTAATCTTCAGATTTCATGATGCCTTGCACACAGTCAAGGCACCCAGTTCCAGAGGCAGCAAAACAACCCCAAAACATCTTTGAACCTCCACCATATTTGACTGTAGGTACTGTGTTCTTTTCTTTGTAGGCCTCATTCCGTTTTCGGTAAACAGTAGAATGATGTGCTTTACCAAAAAGCTCTATCTTGGTCTCATCTGTCCACAAGATGTTTTCCCAGGAGGATTTTGGCTTATTTACATACATTTTGGCAAACTACAGTCTAGCTTTTTTATGTCTCTGTGTCAGCAGTGGGGTCCTCCTGGGTCTCCTGCCATAGCATTTCATTTCATTCAAATGTCGACGGATAGTTCGAGCTGACACTGATGCACCCTGCGCCTGCAGAACAGCTTGAATTTCTTTGGAACTTGATTGGGGCTGCTTATCCACCATTCAGACTATCCTGCATTGCAACCTTTTATCAATTTTTCTCCTCCGTCCACGTCCAGGGCGATTAGCTACAGTGCTATGGGCTGTAAACTTCTTGATTATGTTGCGCACCATGGACAAAGGAACATTAAGATCTCTGGAGATGGACTTGTAACCTTGAGATTGTTGACATTTTCCACAATTTTGGTTCTCAAGTCCTCAGACAGTTCTCTTCTCCTCTTTCTATTCTCCCTGCTTAGTGTGGCACACACAGACACACAATGCAAAGATTGAGTCAACTTCTCTCCTTTTTATCTGGTTTCAGGTGTGATTTTTAAATTGCCCACACCTGTTACTTATCACAGGTGAGGTTGAATGAGCATCACATGCTTGAAACAAAGTTATTTACCCTCAATTTTAAAAGGTGGCAATAATTTTGTCCGGCCCATTTTTGGAGTTGTGTGTGAAATTATGTCAAATTTGCCTTTTTTCCCTCTGTTTTTTGTGTTGTTCCAATACACACAAAGGACATAAACATGTGTATAACAAAACATGTGTAATTGCAATAATTTTCTGGGAGAAATACTTCATTTTCTGGAAAAAATCCAGGGGTGCCAACACTTTCGGCCATGACTGTATGTGATCAATTCCCTACAAATAGAATAGCTTTGATTATAGGAGTAGCTCAACTGAATATGCTAATGTTACAGACAATAAATGCAAGCCAGCATGCAGTGATTAGCATGATGTCAAATGATGATTATGTATCACCCATTAATAACAAAATCAGCATTCTTTACTAGTCTTTTAACCCTAAATTTGATCATTTTAGAGTGTATAGGAGTAGATATTTTAATTTGATTTGGAATGTTCATATGGATTGTTTGTGGAAACAAACATAATTCATTCTGTAGCTTACCGTGTAATTACATACATACATACATACATACATACACTGCAAAATGAGAAGTAATAACCCTCTCATTATACCGTGCTAATTATTAATGAGAAAATATTGTTTGCTTATTCTTTTTGGAAATGTTCTCAGTTCAGTATAATTGGACGTGGATTGTTTTGAATATGCCAGATATTTTTTTTTGGTTAAAGCTTTTATTGTGCATTTCTTTCTGTGCTTATGAGAAATATATTGAGACATTCTTCAGTCCACTTTGTCAGCTTGTCACCACTTAACTCACATAGTTCTGCTTTCTGGTACACTGTGTGCCCTCCGCACTGCCAAATGCATCAGATCAAATCTGTGCAGGCACTAAAACTTCTCTGTGATTACACTGTTACATCTATATGCCACCCAAACTCCACAAACTCAGAGCATTGCTTTGATATGTCCATGGCAGTACTTCGTAGAGTTGACCAAATATAAAAAATATAAAAACTTTTCAATCCTTCAATTTTGCAATTAATTCTCTGCTCTTTCAACACTTTCAGTACTTTCTTAATATTAGTTGCACAATCTTGGCAACATATTGTGTTGTATTTTGTTGAAAACTGAAGATTTCTGTATATATTACAGAGATTAAATATTTTAAAAAGTAGACATTTTAGTTAAACTGTAAAAATATAGAAATGTGTCTGTGTTCTATCAAATAAACATTTGTCATTAAAGACAGTGATTAATATTTTTAATTTGTAGCCAGAGTAGTGATTTGGTCATATACAAATATTCAGTTAAGCCTTTAGAGTGCAACAGCATCTCTACTTTCTGAAACGACTGGCAAAAGCTCATCTGCCACCTCCCGTCCTCACCACCTTCTTCAGAGGAACCACAGAGAGCATCCTGAGCAGCTGCATTACTGTCAGGTTTGGGAATTGCACTGAATCTGACCACAAGACTCTCCAGCATACATTGAGGATGGCTGAGAAGATAATTGGGGTCTCTCTCCCATCTCTCATGACATTTACAACAAGCACTGCATCTGGAAAGCTCTCTCCATTATGGAGCAAGGAATGGACCAGCCCCTCTCTACTTAATGGCAATGGTCATGTTTTGAGTTGCACCTTGAACCCTTAGAGCTTCCAGTACAGCTAAGCTTAACCCACCATCCTTCAAGACACGGGGAAAACTAGCATCAAGACTCTTCACTGTCCTTGTACCAAAGTGGTGGAACGAACTCCCACTTGCTCTTTGAACAGCAGAATCCCTCACAGTCTTTAAACGCAGACTGAAGACCCACCTCTTTGTGGAGCACTTAAGTGAGCACTAGTTTACATCTCTTATTGTATTGCATTGTAACGATCTTATATTGTGAATAGTTTTGTATCTTTCTAGGTATTAGTGATGGTTTTGTTCTAACAGTGTCTGAACTGAAGAGTTGTTTGGACTCTAACCTGTCTGTACTGAGATAATTCTCTTAATGGAATCAAAGCACGGTTGTTGTACGTCGCTCTGGATAACATCCATCCATCACATGATCTCTTCACTCTGCTGCCTTCTGGTAGAAGATACCGCAGTATTCGAACCCTCACCGCTAGACTATACAACAATGTCATCCCTCAGGCTGTCAGACTCCTTAACACACACAGTCTTACCAACATTACATTTGTCCTTTGTCCTGTAATGTGTCTTAGTTTAGTTAGACAAGCAGCATTTTGTATTTATTGTGGGTTTATTGTGTTTTTCATTGCACTTGTGTTCTGTCTTGCACCTGACCCTGGAGGAACGTTGTTTCATTTCATTACATAGCAAAAAAAACCTCTTGAACTTGAACTCACGCTTTATGCAGAACTGTGCCTGAAATGGTATTCTATTACCATTTTGGCTAAACTGTGTAATATATATTTATTTGATTGTTTGTATATTAAGACATTTACTATGGATGTATTGTTGTTTAAAAATAAGAACATTTACAATAATTTGATTGGTTTTACAAGCTTAAATATACCTGAGGTGTGCACTGTGTAGCTGGTTTGGCTGGTATTCAATATTAAAGTACTTGGAATGAGATTTGGGGGGAGAAACTGGACTGAGACATTCAAATCTAAAACTATTATTGGGAAGAGAGTTTGTGAAATGGAGTGGCTTTTTGAATCAACCAAGTCTACCAATTTTCCTGTGGTGACAAGGGTGGAGAAACATGTTTATTGCAGTGTATGTAAAATTATTTTTAAGGCTTTTCTGCAAACTGTTGAGTAGCCTATCTGTGATTAAATAAAAATATCATTAGTAATGGCTGTAGCCGTCCTTATTGAGGATAAAGTGTCACTTGTGGATTCAGTGGTTAAGCTATAATTGTGAACAACACTGAGTGCATTTCAGCTGATGTTTGTTATGATCTGTCACAAGATATGAACTCTGCAGGCAGAGGCAGAGCTTTCAGGGATCAGTATCAACATATGACATCATATGTGTACTGGCAAACTAGAAACCACACATTGTATTCATACTGGATTAAAATCACTCCAGAATTATTATTGTCAAACTGTAAAACCCAACCACATACTGGACTAAAATCACTACACAGTTCTTACTGTCAGTCTGTAAAAACTACCCACACTGCAAGTTCATACTGAATTAAAATAACTCCACAATTATGGCAAGATTATACTACACATACGGTTGATTCATACTGGATTAAAATCACTGCCTAGTTGTTGGCTGTCAGATTGTAAAAACAAATCATTCTGTAGATTCAGATTAACATCACTCCATAGTTATTACTGTCAGACTGTAAAAACTAATTCATGCTGGATTAGCATCATTATTTTGTGCTGGTGTTAATTGCTCACACTATTAAACTTTCCCAGATAAATTAATCCAGGTTAAACAGGGCATTCAACAGGACTGAGCCTTACTCAGTAGGTGGAGAGTGCTGGGGAGCCTCTTTGTTTCCTCTCCAAAGTTTGAAAGCCTTTCTGGGGCCCCCTGTATCCCCATGTCCAGACACGCTCTACTACTTCTGCCTTTCCTCGCATTTCAAAGACCCGCCGCACCCCCTGGGTGCATGCTGAACACACACATACCCCTAATCCACCCATCAAAAGTTTGCATCACACATGCTGGGTGTTTGCTTACTAACAAGAGCTCATGCATTTTCATGTATTTCAAGTGCTGTTAATCATGTACAACAGAAAACTGTCAAAACATTATTTATAAAATACTGAAGCAGAGTGTTGAAGAATATGTGCAAAGGGTGAGCAATGTGTTCTCAAACTTTTGATGGGCAATCTCAACAACGCAGAGCTCTATAACTTTCACATACTCTTATTAACCTGACAAACCCAAAGTATGAGGCATGTACATTAACCCTAATCTGTGTTGTTTTTGAGGGCCACAGAAATAATTACAGTGCAGGTCATATAACCGTGTCTACTGTATGCTGTACTGGTTTATGTCTTGATTGGGTGTCTACAGTAAACAGACGATAATCACTGTGCAAACATTCCAGTGTTATTCAATCAGATAACAGTGCTGAGGAACTGTTGAAGGTATCCAATTATCAACACACAGAAGTTATTATTGTCATTTTTCTAACATTATATCAAATTATATCATTAAATAAACAACATCCGCTCCATTTCATTTATATTCTGGGATGGAATCATGCCAATGTTAACTCATTTTTTTAAATAACTGAGCTTTAAACACAATTTCTTTACTTGGTTCAATTAACAACATGCGAGAAATAACTTATTCCAGTCATGAAGTTAAATAGCCTAAACCCACTGGAGCACCAAGTGTCATTTCCTTACATCCAAGGTAACTTCATGAATCCACCATCAGGAGAACACTGAACAACAGTGGCATGGCAACAACAAAGCCATTGCTCTCCAAAAAGATCATTGCTGCCCATCTGCAGTTTGCTAAGAATCTCATCTGTGAAACATGGTGGTGGTAGTATCATGGTTTTGACCTGTTTTACTGCATTTGGGCCAGGACGGCTAGCCATCATTGATGGAACAATTAATTCTGAAATATACCAGTGAATTCTAAAGGAAAATGTCAGGAGATCCGTCTGTGAGCTAAATCTCAAGAGATTGTGGGTCAAGCAGCAAGACAACGACCCTAAGCACACAAATCATTCTACCAAAGAATTGTTAAAGAAGAATAAAAGTCATGTTTTACAAAGGCCTGGCCTTAATCCGAGAGAAATGTTGCAGTATAGGGACCTGAAGCAAGCAACTCATTAATTCATTAATTTTTTTGGCACATATACCCACATGTCATGTGGATTTCAGGGAACAACATTATTATTATTATAATATAACAAAAATGTGGGATATGGTCCCTTTAACCTGTAAAAAAATGCAGCATGCAGCATGTGCAGTAACTAGAAAATAGTTTTTTTTTTTTTTTCAAAAATTCAGTAAAATAAGTACAAAATTTACAGATGATTTCTGTTGAGGATGTGGAAATTAACTTTCACTTAAAAAACCAACACCTTGTGTAATTTAACTTTTGACTGTACAAATTCATAGACTTAGGTCAGTCTAGACTGGAGGATCACCTCCCCCATCATTTGTATCCTGGATTTTTTTTACTGTTATATTTTCAAATCTGAACCTGATGATGTCCCTCAGGACCTCAACTACTAGGCCAAAAATCCCTCACAACAGCCTCCTTCATAAAGCCCTGACTGATAACCATGTCCAGCCCAGTGACCTCCTGTACTCTGCTGTGTCCAGCGCACACAGAGCAGTACTGTAAAAGTGGCTACTCTGAGGGAGGGAGCTGCTATCAGCAAACATGTAAACAGGCCTTCAAACAACACCTTCAACAAACCACCTTACACATACTCACTCAAGGCCTTTCCCTCAGCTTTCTTCTCCCTCTGATTCAAACAGGCCACTCTCAGATCAGCTTTAGATAGCATCAGCCAGGCCAAACATTCAGGGAGAGGCAGTTTACAGCCTTTTAGGTTCAGAAAACTGGACTGTCTATTCTAAAATGTCTTTTACATAGGCACACTACATGACACCTTAAATGACAGCTGTCACTTTCTATTCATGCAAAATGATTAGAAACAGTAATTAATAAAGAACAACAAAAATGACATCAAATGAATAAAATACAAAAGCAAACAAATTAGACCCAAATTCTGCCATATAAGACTCAAAGACTCAAATAAGTCCAAAATAAGGCCCATATAAGAGCCATATGAGACCTAAACGAGGCCCAAATGCAGCCCATATAAGATACAAATACGGCCCAAAATAACACTCAAAAGACCTAAATAACATTCAAATAAGGCCCAAATACGGCCAAAAATTACATTCAGAAGCCGCAAATGACATTTAAATAAGGCCCACATAAGAGCAACATGAGACCTAAAAAGGGCCCAAAATGCAGCCCAAATAAGATACAAATAAAGCCCAAATTAGGCCCAAAATGAGACTCAAAAGACACAAATAACATTAAAATAAGGCCCATATAAGAGTCATATGAAACCTAAATGAGGCCCAAATGCAGTCCCTATAAGATACAAATAAGGCCCAAATATGATCAAAATAAGGCCAATATGAGACCTAAAAAGGCCCAAATGCAGCCCAACATTAGACACAAATAAGAACCAAAAAAGACTCATATAAGATGCAAATAAGGCCAAACTCAGCTCAGCACAGGAGCAGTTCTATTGGCTTATAGGAAGACTACAATTTGTTATAGGACACCTTAATGTAAAAAAGGCTTTTCCCAGAATGAAAGCAGGACAGTGAGAGTAAAGCTGCATGCTGTCAGTGGTGAAACTCAATATCTCACAGACTCGAGTGTACGAGTGTTTCCAGAGCAAAGGAGGAAGGGACTAACCAGACAGAGAGAGAAGTGGGGTTCGGGGTGGAGGGGAGTCGGTCAGTCGCTTTGACAACAGTAACTAAGAACAACACTGGGAGTAAAGCTCCACCCACTCACCCCCTTGACTTCTAAACCTCAGAGATTGATATTTCCTGTTATATAATAGAGAGAGAGAGAGATCTTTAAAAAATTTTCTTGTAAGTGATGAGGGTTCAGTGAAGTGTTGTTTGTTTATTATTATTTACATACACTTTCCCCTCTAGTCCTCTTTAAACACCACCACAGAGCAGCATCCATCAGTGAGCCTGTGTAAAAATATACTGCACCTATAAATGCTCTCCACACTTCCCCTCACCTTTCTTAATGTATGCAGTGCCCTGTCTGTAGAGGAGTGTTTACACTGCTGCGTAAGCACTGAGTCTGCCTGCGGGCCACACACACACCAACACACACATTGCAGCAGGAAGTTTGTAATAAAAGGAGATCTCCTTAATATCTTGATAGTTTCTGTAAGAAAACAATTAGATAAGATGGAAACACAGAGATGGTTTTTGCTTAAGTGTCCTGTTGCTGGTTTTAGCTTAAGTCTTTGGTATCCTCACTTCATCTTTTACATTTTTGAAATAACAAAAAAAGAAAAGGGCCCAAAGCAATATTTTGGGCACCCTGCATGGTTAGTACCTTGTAGGATTCCCTTTGGGAAGTATCACAGCTTGTAAACACTTTTTGTAGCCAGCCAAGAGTCATTCAGTCCTTGTTTGAGAGATTTTCATCCTTGCATGTCTTCCAGTCAGGCACAGATACACATGGAAGAGCCCAAATCAGGAGACCAGAGCTCAGATTGACTATATCCTGATCAACAAGCAGTGGAAACAGTCAATCAATAATGCACGCACATGCCTCAGTGCAGGCTGTGATTCTGATCACAATCTTGTGATGTTGACTTTGAAGATGAGGTTCAAAAGGAAACAAGTGAGGAAGCCAATTCAACTGGACCTTGGAAAACATCCAAGGACCAGTTCAAGCTGCAGTACCAAGTGGAGGTTGCCGACAGATTTGAAGACTTAGCAAGACTCCTGGAACCACACACATCAGATGAACTGTGGCAGCAAATGAAGAATGTCATGCTGGAAGCTGCTAAGAAGACAATAAGGAAGAACCATATCAAACACAAGAACTGGATTACGAGTGAAACCTTTGAGTGGATTAAGAAGTGTGAACCAAAAACAAAGTCTTCCAGTGATTACAGGAAACTGTGAAGTGAAGTACAGAAGAGGCTCAGAAGAGATAAGCAAGGTGAGTTGGACTCATTGTGCAGTGAGCTGGAAGAAAATGCAAAGAAAGGGAACAGCAGACCTGTATTCCAGATAGTAAAAAAGCTCACCAAACTTTCCAGCCTCGCACAGTAGCCATCAAGGACAAAGATGGCATGAAACTTGTAGAGCCAAAGGAGGTGTATCAACAATTGAAAAACTACTGTGAGGAACTATACAGTGGTGCAGAAGATAACATTCAGATTGATGTTCAAGAAAAGGAACCACCACCACTGAAAGAAAAAATCAAGTGTGCTATGTTAGAACTGGCTACACAAAAGGCATCCGGTCCAGATGACATAGCAGTTGAACTGCTCAGGTTTGGTGGAGAGACAATATTGAATAAG
>BRDA01093206.1:0-21465 GCA_036984385.1 Crenuchus spilurus
GAGGGTGGTATGAGATTTTGAGTATGATTCCAAATCCAGACCTCCAAGGGGTAATAATTTTGATTTACATTGATCAGTTTATGTTATTTTGTTCTTAACGCATTCCACTATGTAATAAATAAAGATTTTCAACTGGAATATTTTATTCACTGAGATCTAGGATGTTATTTTTGTGTTCCCTTAATTTTTTTGAGCAATGTAATAACACAAGGGTTTTATGGCTCTTATAATACTACACTACTAGTATAGGTTGAATGGGTCTAATGTATCTAAATACATTTGTTTTGTGACATCACAATGGAAGCGATTTCAAAATCACTACTATCCCACCACAACAGGTGGAAAAAGTGTATAAACGCAATGGTTTCTATGATATAACAAAAGAAGTTATTTCAAAATGACTACTATACTACTAGTATAGGCGGATTGGGCCCAATGAGTATCCAAATGTTATTGTGACATCCCAATGGAAGTGATTCCAAAATTACTACCATAATACTACTTTAAGCTGAATGCATCCAAAAAGTATATAGATGCAGTGTTTATTAAATCACACATTTTAAAATGACTGGTATACTATTAGTATAGGTTGAATGGGCCTAATGTATCTAAATACACTGGTTTTGTGACATCACAAAGAAGTCATTTCAAAATGATTACCATACTGCTACTATTATAGGTTGAATTGGCCAAATGAGTATCTAGATGTTTTTATGACATCATAATGGAAGTGATTTCAAAATCAGTACTATTCTACCACGATAGGTTGAAAAAGCATATAAACGCAATGGTTTCTATGACATCATAAAAGACGTCATTTCAAAATGACTAGTATACTACTACTATAAGTTGAATGTCAGATGAGTATATAAACACACTGGTTTTTGTGACATCACAAAAGTAGTTATTTCAAAACAGGCTGTATTTGTACAGTATCTCAGTATTTCCACATGTAGACAGTGAGAGTGGTGCATTTTAAACTTAAAGGGACTCTATGTAAATGTATTTTTACATGTTATGGGCCCTTTAAATCTGAAAATGACTGCATATTAGACAATATATCATCTGAATGATAATGTGGCTATAATCACACAACAGGCAAAATGATCCTTACAGTACATTATATCTCTATAATAGCTTGAAGTGATATAAACTAGGCTTATATTTATTTATGATATTTTTGAAGGATGACTTTATTACACTGTGAATGAGAGTAAAGTTGTGAAACAGCCTCAAAGGTCCCTCAAACTACTCCATAAAACAGTCTATAAAAGTCTGTTATCTTCCTGCCTGAGTGGCCTGAGAGGTGATGGAAGGGCATAATGACTTCTCATGAAGATGACACAGCAGAGATAAGATCAGACACTTACACACAGATAAAATGATAAGCCTTCATGTCTTTGTATAGAAACATTGAAATAGTAAAGTAGACGTAGTAGTGCTGCACAGTTTGGTGAACATTATGTCTACATTTGAATCTGAGCCCAAATGTTAGTGTTCTTATACAGCAAATACATGAAATAATACAAACAATGATGGTTATTTTATAAAATAATCTTTCAAATGATCAAAAATGTATTACGTGATTTGTTTTATAATACAGAATATAAAACATGATTACATGCCTAATGAATACACCTCATTTTCTCAAAAGATATTGGCAACATTGGCAAAATACTCAACTCTACCACTTGTCTGATCTAACAACTTCTCTCTTAATCTCTGTTCAGGTTTTCTCCTCTTTGACTTTCTTGGCCATTAATCCTTCTTGACAATACTATGAAGCTCAGCACATAGCCCCTCCCCTTCCCCCTGTCCTGTGCACAAATGTTGCCTGTTTCTGATTTGCTGGAATAGTGCTGTGTTTGTTTTCTATAACACACATAACAGTGTACAGTGAGGGGATATTTTCTGAATTTGAAAAAGAAGCAGCTTAAAATTGCTCGCTGCACCTTTAATGCTTATTCAATGCTTATTAGCAGAAAGCTGAAACTGAAACTGATTTGGCACCTGGTTTCTTTTAAAGTGGATTTTTAATTGGCAGCTCAAAATAGGCAGAAATTAAAAACACTGAGCAGAAAGAAAATGCTTGTTTCTTTCATTTGACTCCCAAATTTGTTTGAATCTTAGACAAAAAAAAAGTAAAGCATCTCTGAACAGAACAGGCCTAATACTAAACCGCGGAGAACTGAGGCTGGAGATTTAGGACTACGCTGTGTGAAGGATGCAGGTACCTTGACATGTCCAGCAGGTCCATAGGCAGCATATGGCTGCACCACCTCGGGGTCCTCCTGATCTGGATAGTACGGCTCCTCATTCTCAAGCACGTTAAGCTTCACATCATCTGTAGCACTGACTAAAGAGTTCATTAAGAAAATGAAATTTTATCATTTTTTTGCCGTTTTCTGTAAAAACGGTCACAATTCATATTTACATGAGAATTTTCCAACCTCTCTTCACTCTGTAGAATTGAAAATACTTTATGAAAATGATCTCTGTTCTGATTGGCTGCCGTGATTTGGCAAGCTAGACTTAAAAACTTGTGAAAGGGGCGGGGCTAAACTTGCATACTAGTGCAACCAATGAAAATGAGAATATGGTGAAGCAAAAAGGTAAGCAGTCATATATTTTATATTTATTACATGAAAAAATGATTTATTTAAACTCAAACTCACCCACAGTGACATTGTTGGGTGTGTCTTTGTTTGGGAAGGACAGATAGACCCTGTAGTCCTCCCTCCATGCAGCATCCAGACCAGAGTCTTTATCCTGCCATCTACTCAGCATGTACTTGACCGTGGCCTCGTCTCCCGCCGTGGTGGCCATGTGGGGAACTTTGGTCAGTTCTCTGTTGGTAAAGACAGGCAGATCATCCTTAGCTGACCACTACAGATCAACCCAAAGTGAGAAAAGTGAATGGGGTCACTCCTAAAACATCAATCAATTTAGATGATCCCAAAGTCATCCATCACACGTCTCCAGGTCTGTCCTCACACTGCCCAGCTTGATGATCATTCACTTGAACAAACTCACTTGACTGAGATTTCAATGGATGCTCAACTCACCTGAGGTTCTCCCGAAGGTTTGCGCTGTTCACCTCTGCGAGGAACGTCTCGATGAGCTTCTCATCCACATCATGAGACAGTTCCTCAAGCCATTGGGGTGCTGAACTGCCCTTCTCAATCCCAAAGTGGCCAATCAAGATCCCTGCGGCGAGGACCGCTAAGCCTGCGAAACCAAACAACAGCACTTTTGCCAACATCTGCATCCTGAAGGCTCCTCACCACAGTCCTGCCGAGAAGTTCTGCCACATACACGGGTTAGTCTTCTATACTAGACAGCAGTGTTCAAAGAGTGTGATGTGTGGGAGGTGATGGCCTGCAGGTCAAGGTCAGGTATGTGAGACGGTGAAAGAAAGGACGAACAGATGATCCTATAAGTTCATCCATGATAAAGATCAATCCAGCCAGACTATAAAGTTTACTGATTAACAAAAATGGTAGAGAGGCTCAAAATGACACTTATGTAAAGGCAAAGTTATTAAATATGACTACATACATTTGGAATAGCTACCAAAAAAACAAATTTTAGATCCAAGAAACCCTCAGGTACTGAGATCTCTTAGGAACTTTTTAGTGCATCCATCATCTATCAGTAGATGAACTGAAATTTGTAAAAAGCTGTTCTAAATTTAGGATCTAGTCAACTAAAATAACTCAAACATGGAATTAAGGCAAAAATACTCAGTTTATAACCACCTGTCCTAGCAAATTCTTGTTTTGGACAGTCAGTTTTGACTTTACACCCCAGAAAAGGCAGAAACAGCCTGTAAACACACATTTGTTTTACTATGTGTAGTGAGGACCACCACAATTAAACCTGGTCCTCACAAAGGTATACATGTGTACACACACACACACACACACACACACACACACACACACACATATATATATATATGATTTAATTCTAAAAGTTAAAAATATATATATTTCAAGACTTTCTTGTTTTAAAGTTGATCAGCATGACTTATAACTCGTGAAAATCAAAAATCCAGAACATCAGATTATTAGAATATTTCATTTGAGTAAATTATTATTCAAAGTCTCAGCATTAAAACTAAAATGGCCTGAATATGTCACTTTATATTTAAAAAAATATAAAATACGACAGTTTGACTTTTGTAATTAAATTACGAACACAAATGAAAATGTTCACAATATTCAAATTTTTGGAGATGCATTTACGGTGATTAAACCAAATTTTATTTTTACCGGATCTATTTCATAGGCGTCCCATTCACACTCTGCTCCCGTTATCCTGCTTTAATAATACCCGTCACCCAATCAGAAAATATTATTTCTCGTTTCCAGTATATTAGAGCAACTACAGGATTTTATATTTTATAAACGTGTTTATAAAAAAAATTCTTAAATAAAATAAAAAGTAAACTTAAATAATTTGAATACTGATAAAGAACGTGACTTTTATTTTGAAAGCCAACATGGCGGCTTCTTCTATATTATTCTGACTACTTTTATCCGTACTATTTCGACTTTATTTTTCATCTTTTATTGCCTAAAATAAATTATTTTGTTGCACAGCTCTAAATATTAGGTTAAGATTAATTTATATTTTAAATATAATTAATTCCCATGATGCAAACGCCTTGCGTTGTTTTATTTTCACTTTCACTATCTTCCATTGGCAGCCCTCACTTCAAGCTTCCAGCTGACCTGTAGTGAGTAATAATGATTATTTTTCACACATCAGTAGATCAGTAATGTCATTTAAGTGATAGAACAGCTGGTGTGACAGTCTGAGAAGAGCTGAATGTACTTCGGCTGTTCACCTGTACACAGATGTGCGGATCTGCAGAGTCACTGTCAGCTCAGCTCTTCCTTATGACTTCAAAATGAAAGTGAACATGTTTAATAAAAAAATACATAATATTTCAAGATAATAGTCAATCAGACATGCATTATTGCATTAATACTTATGTATGTATTTTTCTCACATCTGTTGGCCAAAATGTACAGTAGACGTTTTAAACAAAGAAAGGTTTGGATTTTAGTAAGATTGAAACAATATTATAAATTTATCTTTGGTACTAATATTGCCTTTCAAAGCTATCATGGTAAAACGTTTTTTTTTTTTTTACTTTATCATGTAGACCTGGGTCAAAAGTATCAAAACAAAATCAGTACAGTACTTTACTTTTCATACTTAAAAAAAAAAAAAGGTGAACCAATTTGACAGTTTTACTATATTTTGTTGAGAAGCGAATAGTTCTGTATGGATGACAGACACTGCATTTAAATTAAATGAGACATGTTAGTTAAACCGTAAACATTTGTTTATTGTATCACACAAACCTTTGACATTAAAGACAATGGCAAGTGCTTTTAATTTGTAACCAGAGCACCGATTTGGCATTCAGCATCACGAGATCACGATGGTCACCAAAATGCAATACAGGGTAAATGATACTGCAAAGGTAATACAGGTGCATCTCAAAAAATATTACATTACACACAGAGTGTCTACTTTATGTAATGAAATTATTTTTTGAATGGGTCTTATATAATATTCTAATGTTTTGTGATACTGACTTTTGGGTTTTCATTGTCTGTCGGCCATAATCATCAACATTAAAATAAATAAACACTTGAAATAGACACTCTGTGTGTAATGAATCTATATAATAATAAAAAAAAAGAAAAAAAGAAATAATATAATGAAAATACATTAACACTAAGTTTAAACACACTATCAGGATGGTATAAACAAAATATGAAATACAGGCATTTCCACATTGACAGCTATATGATAACTGAGGAAAAATGATGTAAAATCACAATTCTGGAAGTATTATGGTATGTGCAGAAAGTGTTATAATAATATGTTATATGTATACATTGTTAAATACTATGGTACATTAGAATGCGACGAATGGTAATACTACATTATATTTTATAAGGGTCGGGCTGGTCAGTATTGAAATATTGAGACTTCTGATCCTGATACTTAGAAAACAGTAAGAGAATAAGATGAACCATGCTGAATGACCAGCTTATCAGCCTCAGACTAGCATTTACCAGCATATTCCACCATGGAATTCATGTATGTTCCTTTGTCTCTGCAGTTTCTGATCGTGTCCCAGTAGGCCATGTATTTCTTGGCGCTCCTGATGTGTTTTTCACCAGCTTTGGCTGGTGTTACACCTGCCAGCAGAGAAGACTTGCCATTGTCAACCAACGGGCAGCCATTCCCCTGGAACAAGATGAGGCTTCCACAGTCTGTTTCACCGCTCCACTACAACCTCCTCATCCATCCCAATCTCACTAGCCTAGACTTTGTCGGAAGTGTGCAGATCCAAGTGGAGGTCCAAGAAGAAACCCAGACCATTGTACTCCACAGCAAAGAGCTCAGCATCTCCAAGGCAGTGCTGCTGGGCTCAGCTGAAGTTCAAAGTCAGGCTCTCAGGGTGCTGGAGTATCCTCCCTACCAGCAAATTGCTCTCATGAGTGAACACACAGTACTGAAGAAAGGTGGCGTGTATGTAGTCGAGATTGAGTTTGCAGCCAAGCTTTCGGAGAGCTTCCACGGGTTTTACAAAAGCAAGTACCGGACCAGTGAGGGAGAGGAGAGGTAGGTGACCATACGTTGACCCCCTCTGTGAATGATAGCAAAAGTATAGGAAAGAAAACTCCAAAAAATGAGATCTTAACCATACACAAACGAAAGGGGCATCCATGGGGGCACGTGGGTAAATCCCCTGAACAATAGGCCATGACTGAAATGCCGTGAGCAAGGCACCTAACCCACAACTGCTCCCCGGGTGCCATGCATAAGGCCGCACGCCAGCCTGGGCACTTGTGGAGGTCAAATTCCTCTTTGTGGACAGATGTAGCGCATAGAATGACATACACTATTAAACATATGTGCACATGCTAAGATAACCTCCACCCTGATATATTGCCCCATCTTTGTGTTTGTAGGGTTCTAGCCTCCACCCAGTTTGAACCCACCAGTGCTCGTGCAGCTTTCCCCTGTTTCGACGAGCCCGCCTTCAAGGCTAACTTCTCCATTCGCATCCGCCGAGAGAGCAGACACATCTCCATCTCCAACATGCCAAAGGTACCACCCGTACACATCAGCAGATCCAGATACAGCACATAGGAACCAGAATGTCCAGTTGCAGCCTGGTGTAGAATGATTGTCTGTAAACTCTGTTTATATTAAAGCTTAATACTGATGTAAATGCTGTTTCTTACATCAGAGAGAAGAGAGGAGGGCGCAGGGATTTCAGAAATGCTGGGTTAATGTAGAGGCTATGTGCCCAGGATGCAGGCAGCCAGCTGAAGGCATCACACACACATTTAAATACTGTCTTTAAGGCTTTATATAGAAAATGGTCCAGATGCCTGTTTTGCTTCTGTTTACTGATGCTGAGCACAGCTGAGATGTATAGAACCCTTACAGCTGCTGTGAACCGTCATAAAACTCCCCAAATAGAGACAAGGAGTGTCATACAGTGCATATTACAATAAAACATCAAATACATATTTCCACTATACCACGTAATGGCTCGCCAATACACACACATACACATACTACAGAAAAATAAATCACCTGGTGTGTATAAGTGGTAGTAACTTCAGGCACCTGCAGATGGTGCTACACAGGCTATAAATACCTGCGAGGTGTGTTCATTCATAAATTGAGAAGAGGTGGTACAGTGCGGTGAACGTCTTGTTATGTTAATGACGGGCTAAAAGCTGACCGTACTGTATTTGTTAAAGGTCAGAGTGTGAAGGAAGTAACTGAATTTGCAGGTGTGTGGAAGTGTGCAGTCATACCCCAGCCGTGGTAAACATACCAGTCCTTCTCTAGATTCATCTCGGAGTCCTGCTCTGTATCTGTGAGGCTTTGTTTTATCTCCTCTCAGCTGGCGACGCTGGCTCTCCCAGACGGTCTGTTTGAAGATCAGTTTGATGTGACTGTGAAGATGAGCACGTATCTGGTGGCTTTCATCGTGTGCGACTTCCTGTCCGTCACCAAGAACACTCAACATGGGGTCCAGGTGTGTGTCGGTGTCTTCTCTCTTTTTAAAATTCCACATCACTTTGACAGTCCATGTTTTTGCTTTGGGTTGTGCTGTCCTTTACTCTTACGGGGGGTCTCGAACCCCCAACTCTTTGCTTCTTTAGTTTAGAACTGAAACTGCAAGGCTAACATTGCTAACAGACACTAGAACTCAGTAGTCGCCCAAAATAGTCTTCTTATTAATGTAAAAGTCATTGTTCTGTGTGAAGTGGATGTAGATTACAGCACAGTGAGTGTTATATTGATGTATTTTGATAAATGACTGATCTGTTTAAGACTTGCAGCTCTAGTTCTAGCTCTAGTTCTAAACTAAACCTTATTTTTATTAAGTTTTTTATTTATTTTTTACATTTTAACCCAGTTGTCCCCCCCATGTAGTGGTAGCCAATCAAGCCACCCATTCACTAGTACTCTCCCAGTCACTTATAATGTCCCTGACTCCAGAGGATGTAGACTAGCACAGTCTCCTCCACATGAAGTCAGCCACCCACTTTTTTCAAACTGCTGCTAATACATCACTGACAGACAGACGCCAGAGCAACAATGTGTATTTTTACGTGTGTGTGGACCAGATTTGAGTAAAGTTTAAGCTTGGTTTATGCAATAATTCTACCTTTAACCTCCAGACCACTCTAGACTGAAATAATAAGTCATTAAAGACTGAAAATGTTGGTCCAGAACTTGGCTTTATCCTAAAAACAAGGCTGCACACTAATGGAAAACACAATTCCTAGTTTAGATGAATATGTATGTCCATAACACTGAAGCACTGGATATTAAGTCGTGTTTTTTGTTGGTGTGGATGTGGTCAGATCTCCGTATACGCTGTACCAGAGAAAATAGATCAAGCCGAGTTTGCGCTGGACGCTGCGGTGAGGCTGCTGGACTTCTACGATGATTATTTTGACATTCCTTATCCTCTCCCTAAACAAGGTAAGTAAAAATATAACCCGTAGAGCTCCGTCACACTGATATATTCAGTTATCTTACATTCAGTTTTGAGTTATGTCTGTCTTCAGTAGTACTAAATTAATTTTAATAATTTATCATATAAATAATAAAATTTATATTTTTAATTTATATAAAATTAACATTTATATTTTATTAATATAATAAAAATAAGAAATAAATTTTATTAGATTTTTATGTATTTATCTTTCTTGCTTCCGATCAGCTAAGACATGTCTGGAGCCCAAATTTAGCTTTTTTCATTTAATACTGGTGGCTAAACTAAAAAACAGTGAGGCCAACATTTCTAACAAACACTAGAACTCAGTAGTCACCTAAGTAGCTGTCAAAAAGCGCTGAGGAGGCAGCAGCAGCGTGGCTCATAACAAACCTTTATTAACACACACAGTGACTCTTGGCTATGAAACAAACACTAAACTGTAGCTGTGATGAGCTGAAGATGCTACAAGAGCATGATGACAATACAATGACAGATAAGGACTGTACAAATATGAATTTTGGTCTCTTCTTTACTGATTTACACACGGCTACCTACAGTTCCAGTCATGTTACATTAGTGGGTGAATGTAGAGTTGGGAGTCTAGCCCAAGGACTCTCATTGGTGTAGTGTTGTGCGAATGACCAACTGAGGCTTTAACCCCAGTCTGCCACATTAAAGTTAATAGTGTTACCAACATCACCGTACCAACTACTGTTGATTAGCAGTGATTGTGGTCATTGATTGCAGCTCTTGTAGCCTATATGAGTATGTTCTTATTTGGTAAACCTTATAGATCTGGCAGCGATCCCAGATTTCCAGTCTGGTGCGATGGAGAACTGGGGACTGACCACTTACAGAGAAACCGGCCTGCTCTTCGACCCTCACAAGTCATCCGCATCCGACAAGCTGGGCATCACCATGATCATCGCACATGAGCTCGCGCACCAGGTTAGAACTTTATCAGAAATATTTATCAGGATTAAGATTAAGATCAGATTTAGAGCTCCAGATCTAAGCAGTCACTGTCTACATGTCACAGTTGCTGAATTATGCTTTAATGTTTTGGCAGTGGTTTGGTAACCTGGTCACGATGCAGTGGTGGAATGACCTCTGGCTGAATGAAGGATTTGCTAAGTTCATGGAGTTTGTGTCTGTTAACATCACCAACCCTGAGCTACAAGTGGTGAGACATTTTTATATTTTTAATGAGAAAAAAATATACATAATCTGTGAATAGTATAGAATATATATATATATTCTCCAGTTTTTTTAATAAAAATCCTCCATCAGTCATTTTTGTTTACCATGTGTTTTGTTGTTCTTCACATGACTGACCACTAGATGGAGTGCTACAGGATTTCATACAATTATAACAATTAAACATATACATCTACCTGCGTATATAAGATCATGACTTCTGTTCTATGTAGTAACTGAGGGTTAAATGTATACCAAAATGTATAACAGTAATCTTAGCATCAGTCTGAATAATGATTTGATTTTATCTAGCAAAGAAGCAAAATGTGGACCAGAAAATTCACTAAAGAACCCTTTAATGGATTTGAAGTTTAAAGAACCTCCAAAATAATGTTAGGTGTTTCCCTAGAACATACCCAAATGTGGTTTCCTAATGAAAGGCTCTCTGTGTCAGGAGGACTATTTCTTGGGGAAGTGCTTTGAGGCGATGGAGGTGGATTCCTTAAGCTCCTCCCACCCTGTGTCCTCCCCCGTGGAGAACCCAGCTCAGATCCAAGAAATGTTTGATGATGTGTCTTATGACAAGGTACAGTGAGTGAAGAGCTGTTTCTGTCAGCTTAAGTACAGTCACACATCAAAAATTCAGACATGCTGAAAAAGTTCATTTGTGTTCATAATTTAACCCAAAAAAGGTAAACGATAATATTTCAGACGCCTGACTTCAGACACCTGTCTCTCAACTCCTCGATTTCCAAAATAAATATAAGACTGACATCTGAGAAGAGGACTTGAGCTGTTATGTTTAACACTTTATAATAAATATAATTATAAATATGACCCGTTTACTTTTTTAATTAAATGATGAACACATATGAACTGAGTTAATGTGACTGTACATCAGTTATCTTTACACAGACTGCCTATGTCATCACAGTTATATGTATTGTGTGATTTTTCAGGGTGCTTGTATCCTGCACATGCTGAGAGAGTTCCTGACCCCTGACGACTTTAAGTCCGGCATTGTTAGATACCTGAAACAATACAGCTACCAGAACACGGTCAACACACACCTGTGGGAAAGTCTGACCACTGTGAGTGCAGGTTTCAATTTAAGCATCAGTTGAAAGTGGTGGCTGTGGTTCCCAGACTAGATCTTGATGCACCTCCACATTTCTGCATCCCAGCTTTCATCAGACATAAACCAGCCATCAACCCCAGTACTCAATCAGTCAACGAGTCAAGGCTAATGTTGCTAACAAACACTAGATCTCAATAGTCACCTAATTAGCCCAGTTGTTTTTGTAAAAAGACATCACCTAAACTTTTTTCATCCAGGTCTTAATGAAGGACTCACAGACTAGTGCATTTGGTTTTATAGGACTTACTGTGCAGTCCACAGTTGTTCACGTTTAAGTTATAATAATAAACTAAACTCCATGTTTTACTGACTTTCTAAGTGAACCCGTCTTCTGCAGTGAACCAACGTCCCGTTCTGTGTCCAAGACAAGTGGACACTTTAATGTCTCACTGCAGTGGCAGGTGACCGATGGAGATGGCTGGATGGGCGCCGGCCTCCACTCCTACAGCCACAGATATTAGTCATCAGAAATTAACCCCCATTTACCTGCACTGTACTCATACATGTCAGTCTTTTTCACACAGACTGAGGTTTATTTAATCACCTTTTCATCTCCAGATCTTCATTGGTTGTTAAACTTATTCACAGTCGTTTGGGTAAAGAAGCTAAGCTGTGGATCATAAACATAGCTGTTAGTATGTTGATATCTTAGTATGTCTTCTCCAAAATACTGCTGCCAGGTCTGGGTTTAAGTACACTGCGGTGAACTACTGAGTTTATTGCTCAACCACTTGGCACTGAGACAGTCTGATATGCGAGATATCTCCACATGGAATTGAATGTATTTGATGTGGAACAGAAGCAGCACTCTGACCATGAACTGGACGTTAAGGCGATGATGGAGACGTGGACGCTGCAGGAAGGCTTCCCTCTCATCACAGTAGAGGTCAAAGGTCGCGAAGTTCGCCTAAGTCAGGAGCGCTACCTCAAGGGCGAGGACACTTCCAGAACCTCTGGGTAAATAGCAGAGTTTTACTTAGAACTGGCTAGACGTGGATATGTGTTCATTAGATACATTTTGATACTCTTTATTTAGGCTAAATGTGGTGTGGGAGCCATTTCAAGTTTATGTGTAGATTATTTGTATATATTTCAGTGCCACATTACAGCACTAGAGTGCTAGGTCACACGGGGCTACATGATAGTATTTCATGGTAATGGGAACATACACTTCTTACCGCAAACCCAAAATGGCAACACAGAATACTGTAAAGTTTTGGTAAAGTATACACATGCGGGATCATAACAATACAGTTTTATGCTTGAATATAACCATTCATCCTATCACATGGGGTCACACTATGTAGGAGGACATGACCTGCAGGTGCAAACAGCCTAGCAAACCGTGTTTTATCTACTTAAAGATGAGTGTTTCGTACTAATGCTTTTTGAATGCACTACGATCTACTGCTTATTCGAGTTAGGTAACTGTAGTGATTCTTTTTTGGAAACAGGTTTCTATGGCAGGTTCCGCTGACATACATGACCAGTAAATCAGCCACTGCCCATCGCTTTCTGCTGAAGACTAAGACAGGTGTGTTTTTGTGCTTTTTATAGTTATATAATATCAGCAACTACATAAACAATACTACTTTAAGCTTTAACTACTTTAAATTATTATTATTATTATTATTATTATTATTATTATAAACACTTAATGGCCACTTAATTAGGTACACATACCTTGTATCTACCCTAGGTGCACTTTGTAGTTCTACAATTACAGGCCGTAGTCCATCTGTTTCTCTGTATACTTTAACCTCCTTTTACTCTGTTCTTTAATGGACCACCACAGAGTAGGTATTATCTGGGCAGTGGATCGTTCTCAGCACTGCAGTGACACTGATGTGGTGGTGGTGTGTTAGAATGTGTTGCCTGGTATGACTGAATGAGGCTGCAGAACTGGACAATTAGGTGTGTCTAATAGAGACAACAGTGAGATAACAGTGTTTACAATCTCCAGCAGTTTTGCTGTGTCTAATCCACTCGTACCAGGCAACAAACACTAACACACCACCACCACATCAGTGTCACTGCAGTACTGAGAATGATCCTACTGCTTAGAAAGGGCACTTACATGGTCAGCGGAGTTGATAAAATGGGCGTGTGTGTGTGTGTGTGTGTGTGTGTGTGTGTGTGTGTGTGTGTGTGTGTGTGTGTGTAAAAAATGTCTCATGTTCTGCCCTCAGATGTGCTGTACCTGCCGGACGAGGTGGACTGGGTGAAATTTAATGTAGACATGAGTGGATATTACATCGTCCATTACGAAGGGTCAGGCTGGGACGACCTCATCACTCTGCTCAAATCCAACCACACTGCCCTCAGCAGCAATGACCGGGCCAGTCTCATCAACAACGTCTTCCAGCTGGTCAGGTTAGTTTGCTTCCAGGCTTTGATTAGCTCAGTCGTTCTTGGAGCTTAAATGGTATTTTATGAAGGAAGGATGATCAATTACAGAGTAATCACACTGAACATCTCTCATTTTTGCTTATCACACAGATATCACACTTACATATTGTTCCACTTACCCCAGATACAGTCGATCAGCCAAGACATGAACGGAGTCCACAGCTTAGAACCTGAGCTGCAAGGCTAATGATGCTTGGCTAACACTATAACTCAGTAGTCACCTGAAATAGCCCTGGACAGCAAAACAGTCCGTAAACTTGCTCAAACCTCATCAAGATGTTAATGAATGTCTCATAGACACGTAGATGTGGTTCATGACACAGTATGGCTGTGAACTATAAAACTAATAAAAAATGAGCATAAATAAGCAGAGACACATTTTTCAGTGCTGTGCTATATATTCTCATACAATCTGTCATCCATACGATAATGACAGGGTAAATCCAGACATTCCATTGGAGGATTAGTGGCCCAGGAATGTGTGAAAATGCCAATTTGGTCTCTATAAACAAAGAGCGCTGCACCTGAACAAAGAGTGCTCACCTCATACCAATCTCATGAATATTCAGTGTAGGGTTAGTGGCTGAGTGAAAACAGAGTGTCACCTCACATTAGTTAAGCTTTAGAAATAAAACTACATACAATCTCTAAAAACTGTAATGAGCAGTGTGTAGCCAACACCTCTGTTTATTCAGTTCTGAGCACAAAAGTCTTGGCTAGAAATGTTTAGAGTGTTTATTCACAATATATCAGCACATCTGAAAACAGGTTTTTGTAAAGTCTAAGTTTAGAGCAGATTTAATCAGAATATAGATTTATGACACTCTTACTGTTCTGACACTGTTGTTGCTGAGTTTGTGCTGAACTGTGTAACATTTTGGGGAATTTTTTTTAGATGTGTGTAATTTGTAAAAAAAAAAGTCAGGGCATGTCAGACTACATCAGAGTGTCTGAAACACCTTCAGACTCTGGAGGGTTAATAAAGATTTGTCTGGAATAAGAATATTATTGTTGTTATTAGTAATATTGGAGTATGCTCAGACTGTATGCAGATGCTATATGTTGCTGTGTTGGTCAGTGTGGGGAAGCTGCCGCTGGATAAAGCTCTGGACCTGACATTGTATCTGAGTCACGAGACGGAGATCATGCCTGTGACACAGGGCCTACACGAACTGGTCCCGCTCTACAAAATGATGGAGAAGAGAGACATGGAGATGCTGGAGAACCAGATGAAGGTCAGTCAATGGTTCTATGTGATCTTGTGATTAAAAGCTGATGATGTAAAAGTTAATTTGTGTTGATAATTGAACTCAGAAAAGGTTTGAATAGTAAAACAGTGATGGTTTAAGTGTTTTCTGCGCAGGGCTACATTGTTCACCTGTTTCGTGAGCTCATAGACCGGCAGGCGTGGACTGACGATGGCTCGGTGTCTGAGAGGATGCTGCGCAGTTATCTTCTCCTCTTCGCCTGTGTGAGGGGTCACCCACCCTGTGTCTCCAGCGCCACCCACCTCTTCAAGAAGTGGAAGGAGTCGGGTGGCAATTTGAGGTTAGATCACTCTTAAAGTGCTTTTTAATCCTTACCCTTAATAAAAAAAAGAAAAACATTGAATGAGAAGGTGTCCAAACTTTTGACTAGTACTGTACATTTGATTTCACAGACAGTATTTTCAAATATGTATAATCTTTCATAATTAATCTATGTAATCCATACAAAACTATTTAGTTGTACACAAAATACAGCAAAACATCTAATTAGGCAGCAAATATGTGCAATGTATTAAAAAAAGTGTTCAAAGTTACCAAAACCTGAGTATTGAAAAGTTTTGCCACTTTTGATTTGCTCCACAATTATTGGCACCACTGGTAAAGACTTAAAAGAGATACACGACATTTACCTCTTGATGAAGTAGCATAACCTCAGACTGAAAAGCCTCATCAGTAAAAAAATAAACAAAACCACATGGGCCACAGTTACTGGTGCACCTATACATTTTTAAAAACAAAACATAACTGAAGCATTTCTTTTATTTTTAAACTTGATGTGAGTGTCTAGGAATGTGTAAGCAGTATTTCATGACTTCCTGTTTCACTGGGGTATATATATGAGGTTACACAGAGGTCAATTTCCCTGGTAAAAGTGTGTTGACCTTCATAAGTCAGTCAAATTTGGGGTGGCACGGTGGCTTAGTGGTTAGCACATTCACCTCTCAGCGCTGAGGTCTTGGGTTCGAGTCCCCATCTGAGCGGAGTTTCCATGTTCTCCCCGTGTCCGTGTGGGTTTCCTCCGGGGTATCCGGTTTCCTCCCACAGTCCAAAAACATGGAGATCCGATAGATTGGCTACTCTAAAATTACCCTGGTGTGTGTGTGTGTGAATGTGTATGTATGTAGGTATGTATGTTTGAATCCCCAGATATGGTTGGCACTCTGTTCTGGGTGAGCCCCCTAGTGCTCGATGCAGTCCTCCAGGTGGACAGTTGCTTCCGATTGAGAGTACGCTGTGCGCGACTGGCTCCCGCTTCACACCGGTGTGTGTAAATGGAGTGTGTTAATTGTAACGCGTCCTTGGGTATCTAGAAAGGTGCTATATAGGTGTAACATTCATTCATTCAAAATGCCCATATGTAGGGTTAGAGCAATAATTAGAGGTCCACTTAAGGTCGGATACTATTGATACTCAAAAACTCGAGCTTTAGGAATGCGTCACTTACATTTTACTATATTACCATGATAGAAATGACCATAGAGCTGCATAGTAATGAGTCACATTTAATTGCATTGTACTGGATCAAAATGTGCTGAATCACGAGTGAATTGCATTAGTAGTAGTTGCTTCTTATGTATCTGTCATGTATTGGATTGTTTGCTCTGCATCCAGATGTATCACATCAGCCTCAGTGATGGAGCTGCACATCCCTACTCAGAAGGCTGTGGTGCTGTACTGGGAGAGTGTTTGTGAATATAACACCTTTTCTTCCTTTCCTTCACCAGCCTGCCTAATGACATCACTATGGCAGTGTTTGCGGTTGGTGCTCGCACTGAGGAGGGGTGGAACTTCCTGTTGGAGAAGTACAGAGAGTCCATTTATACTTCACTGAAGAGCCGAATCCAGTCTGCCCTGACCATCACTCCTCTCGCTCACAAACTTAAATGGTGAGACTACAAACACCGCGATTAGAATGCGTACGTAAGGAGTATGTTATCCTTCCAAGCCATTTTACTTCACATTTTGATTGCTATGACTGCAAACACATGCACTAGTGAGCTCCTGCTCAGGTGCACGTTTCTTCTGCAGTAAAGATGCACAGTTGAGTAAGTTTTGTGCTAATTGTACTCTGCTGGTACTCTCAAACATCTCGCAAATGTTTTCTCAAGTTCTCTTTCAGTTATCGTCTTGCTTGTCAATCATCACCAATATCTGATTACATTACCCTTCGCCCGGCCCTTCTCATCACTGTCCATCTGTTTTCTCTAGGATGATGGACCAGAGTTTAGAGGGTTCAGTGATGAAGACGCAGGACCTGCCGTATGTTGTGACAGCGGTTAGCAGGAACCCTAAAGGTCATAAACATGCCTGGGACTTCTTGAGGGCCAACTGGGCCTCACTGGTGAAGAAGTGAGTGGAAGCTCTGGAAGCTCTTTCTTCTTTGTGCTGTTTTTAATTATTGACGTCAGTAACATTGTGATTTTTTGTATTATGTGGCAATTTCATCGACTAATGTCCTTCCACCACGGTCTTTTGCTTCAGGTTTGACCTTGGTTCCCATTCCATTGCTCATATGGTAACGGGAGTGACTGGTCAGTATTCCACCACAGAGATGCTGGAAGAGGTGTGTATCAAAACAGTCAGTCTATGCTGTTCTATACAGTGGAACCTCAGTTATCATTTGACCTTGTTATCATACAATTTGTTTATTGCTGAATTTTTTCTGGGAAATTTTGTCTGCTGTTTTCATTTGTGTGCCCATGCATCCACCATGTTTGTCATTCATTTTGGCTTTGTGTCTCATTGCTTCTCAGGCTTTGTTTCTTGTCTCTCTGACTTTGTTTATCATTGTTTCTCTGCCTTTGTTTCTCTGGCTTTGTTTCTCGTTGTTTCTCTGGCTTTGTTTCTCTGGCTTTGTTTCTATGGCTTTGTTTCTCATTGTTTCTCTGGCTTTGTTTCTCTGGCTTTGTTTCTATGGCTTTGTTTCTCATTGTTTCTCAGGCTTTGTTTCTTGTCTCTCTGACTGTTTCTCATTGTTTCTCAGGCTTTGTTTCTTGTCTCTCTGGCTTTGTTTCTCGTTGTTTCTCTGGCTTTGTTTCTCGTTTCTTTGGCTTTGTATCTCGTTGTTTCTCTGGCTTTCTTTCTTGTCTCTCTGACTTTGTTTCTCATTGTTTCTCTGGCTTTGTTTCTCTGGCTTTGTTTCTCGTTGTTTCTCTGGCTTTGTTTCTCTGGCTTTGTTTCTCTGGCTTTGTTTCTATGGCTTTGTTTCTCATTGTTTCTCTGGCTTTGTTTCTCTGGCTTTGTTTCTCGTTGTTTCTCTGGCTTTGTTTCTCTGGCTTTGTTTCTATGGCTTTGTTTCTCATTGTTTCTCTGGCTTTGTTTCTCTGGCTTTGTTTCTCTGGTTTTGTTTCTCTGGCTTTGTTTCTCATTGTTTCTCAGGCTTTGTTTCTTGTCTCTCTGACTGTTTCTCATTGTTTCTCAGGCTTTGTTTCTTGTCTCTCTGGCTTTGTTTCTCGTTGTTTCTCTGGCTTTGTTTCTCGTTTCTCTGGCTTTGTTTCTTTGGCTTTGTATCTCGTTGTTTCTCTGGCTTTCTTTCTTGTCTCTCTGACTTTGTTTCTCATTGTTTCTCAGGCTTTGTTTCTTGTCTCTCTGACTTTGTTTCTCATTGTTTCTCTGGCTTTGTTTCTCGTTGTTTCTCTGGCTTTGTTTCTCATTGTTTCTCAGGCTTTGTTTCTTGTCTCTCTGACTTTGTTTCTCTGGCTTTGTTTCTCATTGTTTCTCAGGCTTTGTTTCTTGTCTCTCTGACTTTGTTTCTCGTTGTTTCTCTGACTTTGTTTCTCTGGCTTTGTTTCTCATTTCTCTGGCTTAGTTTCTTGTTGTTTCTCTGCCTTTGTCTCTCATTGTCTCTCTGGCTTTGTTTCTCGTTGCTTCGTTATTTCCTTTTTTAAAGTTGATTAGAGTGTCTACAAATGTTTTAGTCCTGTTTCACTGGGGTATATATACGAGGTTACACAGAGGTCAAATTCCCAAGTAAAATGTGTTTTGAGCTTCATAACTCAGAGAAAATGTCCATATCTACAGTTACGGCAATAACTTAAAAGGTCCAATCGAGGTCTTTTTCGATACTTTTCAAACCTGATACAACTCTAGATCTCTAGAAAAGCTCACATTTTGCTACATGTATCATATTAGAAATGATCACACTGTATTTTTATCTGAAAATTCTATTCTTTCATCTACCAGATTCAAGGGTTCTTCAGTTCCCTTACGGCCGAGACGGGCTCAGAGCTGCGCTGCATCCAGCAGGCCGTGGAGAATGTGGAGGAGAACATTCGCTGGATGGACAAGAACCTTCCACTGCTTCAGGCCTGGCTGAACAAGAACCATCCAGAACCGGCCCCACGAGACGACCTGCACAGACACTTGGAGCTCTAAAGGCCTTCAAGCACTCGTTACCTGATCTGAGCCAGCTCATACTGAAGAACCGTAGCTCCTACACTGTACTCCTGGTGAAATTGGCTGAAATAGTTATGATCTGTTGTAGATCCGTATTGTTGGGCTTAGGAGCTCTCTAAAGCTTGAGGAGTACAGCATTAAAACGTCTAAAAGAGTTCACCCAGAAAACACAGGTACACAATTTTCTACTTACGTCACATTTAGTCGATTAGCCAAGATGTCATTAGACTCCAAATGTTGCTTCTTTAGTTTAGAACTGGATCTGTGAGGCTAACACTGCTAATAAACACTAGAAATCAATGGTCACCTAAATTGTTGCTGCTTTATCTGCTACATTCCATCACTAAAATTTCTCTCTGACTACATCCAGATAAGCTCAAGTGTTTTAGGACATTACGACTTTAAAAGTTGATAGTTTGAGGGGATTTGAACTTTGAGTGGGTTGAGAAGTATTTTTGCAGAAATGACAGGGCTCTTTAGGTGACTATTGAGTTCTAGTGTTTGTTAGCAACATTTGGCTCTCAGCTCCAGCTTTAAAGAAGCAAGATTTGGACTCCAAACATGTCTCGGCTGATTAATTACATCTGAGAAAAGGGGAAAACTGGATACATCTGATTTCTGGATGAACCCTTCTTTTAAAGTTAGAATTTACTGAAACATTTTTAAAAGCCTTGAAAGAATCGATTGCAGAATTGTTTTACTTAGTAAACCCGATTATCCGATTTCCTCCCCAATGTGTTTGGTAGGCAGTTGACCCACCCATTTGTTGACTTTTCCTATAACTTGTAATGTCTCTGACTCTACGAGGCTGCTGACTCACACAGGCTTCTTCCGATGCATGTGAAGTCAAGCTCTGCCTCTTTTCCAATTGCTGCCGATACATCGTCGCCAGGCTGCCAATGTGCTTAGTTCCAGTTCTGATGGATCGCCTGGCAGATGCCTGAGCCAGCCAACATTGCTTAGTAGTGCTGGGGAGAGAGAGTGCCATCTTACCCGCCCAGAGGGAGCACGGCCAAGTTTGCTCTCTCAGGTTCCGGCTGCTGATGGCAAGCAACATAATACCAGAAAAATTAGTTTATTTATCCAGTTCTGGCTACTATGTTGGCACATACCTCTACAGCAAGGGAGAGAGGGCGGGGCTTTTCCCCACATTTAACTTTACCAGCAAGCTGGTTGGTTTCTTGAGTTGAAGGGTGAGATTTTTGCGTGAATCTAACGCCATTTTGAGCGTTACGAGCGTTTTCATTGATTTTTCAGAACTCTTACAGTCCTCTGCTGTAAAGGTGTGTGGTCTCGACTGCTTTTGGTAAAGTTATGGTACTGTAATGTACCACTATTGGTCTATTTCTGTTCAGGTAAAAGTGTGGTTCTGATATCAGAAACTGGTTCTTTGTGTGTTTCCTGTCTTACACTGATGTGTCAGCTTTTACTGATTTATAGCACCTTGAAGGTTTTAATGTAAATGGTCTTTTTTTGCACTAAGATGTAAAACATTTTTGATTGGTTAATATTTGTGAAATATTTTGAAGTATATTTTGGGAATAATGAACACTTCAGGTCTTACATTATCAAATCTTTTTAAAGATGATGTTGCTGAAACGGAGGTTAACAGATGGATCATGTGCAGTGTGTAATATTAAGAAGTGTCCAAAATAAAATCATAAAGTTTTTATACATCACTGTTTTTGTTTTATTTTATATTTATATTAGGTCAAGATCATCAGCTTTATCAGTTTTAGCAATACAACTTACAAAGTCGTGGACAAACTTTCATATGGTTAGTGTCCTGGTTTTGACCTTTTAGGGCTTCCTTTAACCAGAACCACAAATGTGGTAGAATTTTACCACACCTCCTAAAACCCCAGAACCTGGTAAAAATTTACCACTGCCCCCCCACCCCCCCAGCCCAACACCCTGCTGAGAAGGCCATTAGCCCCCTATTGATTTGCTAATTACATGACACATTCCAGGGCACAGTGAGGAAAAGATTTTCAGAAACT
>BRDA01093208.1:0-10438 GCA_036984385.1 Crenuchus spilurus
ATTTCCTTTTTCCAGCCACTTATTGCTACTTGTCCCAACTTTTTTGGGATTTGTTGACACTGTGAAATTTTGAAACATATTTCTCCTTTAAAATTGTACATTTGCTCAGATTAAACTTTTGATCTGTCATCTATGTTCTATTATGAATAAAATATTGACATTTGCCATCTCCACATCATTGCATTCAGTTTTTATTCACAATTTGTTTAGTGTCCCAACTTTTTTGGAATCCGGTTTGTACAATACAATTAAAATAGACTACAATAACAGAAAATGAACTATAATAACGATAGTATCTACAATACCAACAAAAAATAAACAATACGAAGGTTCTTACAGGAACGCTAAAAGGTCGAGCATGAGTTTTGTCTTTATTTTAAATCCATAAAATTCTGGGGGACCGGTCAGCTTACTCTGCAATAGAAGGATACATTTTGGAGCTCATTTTGCATATTACATTCCACATAATAATTTCAAAGTGTCTTAACTGGAGACTGATGACTACCAAGTATAAACATGTGTGATTTAAAATCTAATCAGGATGTAATCCACATTCTAGTCTCATGAAACCTCCAGGTGTAAACAGGCTCTTTAGACTGCAACTGAATGAGACATGGGTGATCATGACTGGCATGGTGAAGACTATTCTATCTTTCTCTATCTCTCTCTGTCTCCCTCCCTCCAACACACATACACACACTTGCTCTTGTTCTCTCTCTTGCGCACACACACTCAGTATCTGAGAGATTGTTTCTTGTAACCATAGTAACAAAGTGCAGGAGCAGCTAAAGCTGTAGCAGCAGTAATGTATTTAAAATGCTGTGAGCTCTTCCAGGTTGGAAAGGGAAGTGTCTGCTGGTGGAAAGCAGGAGTTCACCTTTGTAGTAATGACTTGTAGAATAGCCACACTGTTATTTAGAGTAAATTCTGCTAAGCGTTTGCACTGGACCTGAATAATTTGACATTTGTTCACTGGATATTCAGGATTTGCGTTCAGAAAATTGGTTTTTATTATTGTTTTTAGCCAAATAGAGTGTAGGAGCCACACCAGGTATATGAGCGATTTAATGCTTGTATGTATAATTCAGTACCACTTTAGACCACTAAAAGTATTGTGTGAAACTACTTTAGTCATGATTCAGCTAAGGTCTTAAATAGCTCATGAGTTCAAGCAGGTGTCTGAAGTTGTAGTCCTCCAGGTTCACTCTTGCTCTAAAGCGTGGTGACGCTTGATGCTTTATAGCACTAAAATTGTTTTTTAGAGTGCAGACTTGGCAAGGGGACGAGTTGGAGCCGAGGCTTCCTTAAGGGCAGTCTAGATTCCAACCATCTTTAAAGATCATATCTGCTATGATTTGTGGGGTTGAGTAGAAGAACAATAGCAGCCACATCAAAAAAGCTTTGCCACATTAAAATCATGCCACTTGTTTAGCACTACCCTGTTGCCTAATATGGATATCAGAGCTTTGATTGGATCAGAAATTTAACGAATGGTTTGGTCTTTGTGCAGTTTGGAACAACTTTTAGCTACAAATGGAAGCAGATGCTTGCAACGGCATTGAAATTCAGTCTGTTTTTTTCAGGCATCCTTACAAAAAGGTTTGTGAGGAGGCATTTTATTTGCCAGAGTTCCTCGTGACCCTTTAAGGCCTACCCTCATCTGAAGGATCACAAGCCCTGCTGATCACTGACGCATGTGACAGAGCTTGAGATGTAACTTGCCACTTTACACTTCTCCAGTGGCCTAGTAAGTCAAAACGAATGATGCATTCACATGCTGAGAGAGAGATGGAGAAAGATGACTGCTCCTATGTCAGAGATGCTGATGGCGGCTGAGCTTTAAGAAAGGTGTGATATGGTTTTAGGATGGTGTTTCTCTCCCCTATCCCTAACCCCTGGTCCTGTCTGTCACTCCTTTGATGCGCTGATTGCTATGCAGCTCCGGGCCTGCCTTTAGCTCCTCTCCGACCCCAACCGTATCCGTGGAGACCAGCTGTCAGCCCAGTCAATTCCCCTCTTCCTTCTGACAGACCGCATCGCCTTTCGGACGCAGACCTGGAGATTGGGCTAAGGCCAGAGGTTTGCATGCAGACTGAATGAGAGAGAAACAAATGTGGACAGACGGATGGGCAGGTGGGCAAATAGGTATGCAGACAAGCAGTTGGTAAAGGTGGTCGATATCTTGAATTCTCAGATCGATCAGAACGTGCCTGACAGACGTGTTTGGCATGTGAGGGGTGACCACTGTAATAAGTAAGCAAGCATCACTATTCTAACATAGTGTTAACTAATGTTCAGTTAAGTTATAGACATTGTAATAAGCTTATAGTGTACCATCTGAACTTTTTCCAACAAACTAAGTAAGTTTACTTTTTGAAGCTCAACTAATGACAACTTAGGATCCTGACTGCTTATAATTAAAATTAATTTAGACATAATGGGAATTTGCTCAGGGAATTACAGTTTCCAAGATACCGTTAGACAAAATTAATGGACAAGGTGGAGGCAAAGTGTTCTACGACACAAAGCGGAGTGGAGTTTCCTCTGCCAAGTTCATTAATTTGGTAAAAGAGGACACATCAAAGGCTGTTATCCCACTTATAACCACATTTAGGATTTTTTCTATATCTGTGTATACAAAGAAAACCTGAGTAAGTAAAACGGTCAAATGCTAAGACCAGCCTATACTCTGCCTCTTATAAAATTGGTGCTGATCTGATATTTTTACCCTTGCCATCTCTTATGAAGGCAATAAATATCAACCAGTCTGAGGTGGAGTTGGACATTTCTTTGCAGAATGGTGGCAAAAACACTTGGAATATATTTGTTGTGAGCCAAGGAGATGCTATGTATATACAGAGGCTGCCAAGTGACGGGTAAATTCATCTAACAACATTTTTCATTCAGTTTTTAAAAAGTTGTGTGTACCACCCTGAACTGACATCCGGACCTTCAGCAAATGTACATCCCCTAAACCACCCCTCAAAATGTTCTTATCGCTTGCCTGTTTGTGTCCCTTTAGCATGTGAAACTACAGACTCTTTCTTACAGCATTAAACAGTATCTCTTTTGTTGATACTAAATGTCTGATCATACTGTTATGCATATACACACACTCTTCACCCTCCCTCCTCTTGGATCACCGTCTGTGTAAAAACAGTAATGGCAGCCTGACAGCTCGTGATGGCGTCTGTCCTGAGCCTGATTGCCACCTTGCCACTCTAGTCTTGACGTCCAAGGTTAAGACAATCACTGGCAGGTGGGTGTGATTGAGCCTAATGGACTGCAATTGACATGATTAGCGACTCTTACCTCCGCCAAGGTGATGGTGGATTGATTTTAATGGCCTCTCCTCGCAAAGCTGTGACTGAAGAATCTGTTTGGCATTCATACGTCCACGGCTTGGCTTGACCTTCATGCTCGCTGCCCCCCTCCCCCCCCTACTTTTTTCCAACACAGTCACTCAATCTCTCTCTATTCAGATCTCCTTGTTCTTAGTACACCTGGTTAATTAAGAAAGCCTCATTTTGGGGGTTCTTCTCATTGGTTGAATTGGTGGAAGAACAGGAAATAATTGAAACACAAGTTATCTGAGTTTAATTAAGGAGGCAGCAGTGAGATAACAGCCAGAGCTGAAATTGATCTGCAAACTTGTCGGTTTTTCTCTCAGGAGTGACACCATGAATCTGCTAGAGGAGGTTCTGAGAGAGCGCTGACCATGAGAGACTGTATATACAGGCGCTTCTTTGTGATTTTATTTCGGGATTCTCCATGTTATTGTTTAGTCCCTCCTCCTCTGAGACAAATACATCATGAATTATCTACTGCCAGTGCTCATCTGATCAGTTTAGTCATGTCTGGATGCAAATCTCTTAAATGCCAGACAGATGTTGTCACACGTTGGAATATAAAGAATTTTAATTGCTGCTAGCCATATTTTAGTCTCCTCGACTGCAGATCCGTCAAAACACTCCTGAATCACCCAACAATACAAGTGATGCATTTGCTGAGTCTCAAGTACAGTATGTAGTTGGTCTGGATAGTAGGTATTCTACTCCATGTGGTACATAAGAGGGTGTTTTCCAGAGGAAATAGAAATAAAAATTGACAAAAGTGAGATACTACAGGCTTATTAAAGCTGTGGAGCTACAGGTAGAAGTCGTTACTTTCTAGCCCCATCACTGATTTCCTTAGATCGGTTATATAATGTTAAACTAATAGAACTAAATGATTGTTTATATATATATATATATATATATATATATATATATATATATATATATATATATATATACACTGATAATATAATACAATAGACACAAAGTCTTAAGGATGTTAGGGAGAATAAGTAAGTGTTCTTAGTGTTCATTCTCTAGTCCTGTAGTCCTTAAGTTTCATCACTAAGGAGACATGTAAAATGGTTCATTAGTAAATGAATCCACTCTCAATAGGGTTTAAAATAATAATAGTTTTCAGTCCTACCAAACTTTTGGCACTTGTTTTGCCCTCACCATAACCATAATGTTGATTTCATTCACATCACTGCATTGGTTATGAGCTGGACTGGGAGAGGGAACATATTTTTTCTAGCCATTTGCAGACAATGAAATCCAAAAATGCAGCTGCTCTAGATACTCGATCTTCTATAGCTGAAGGCTGAGAGAGGACAGTGTCGCTACTTTTTAGATCAGTTTTGGTGTCCTACAAGTTGTTGACAGCTTAAAGACTTTAGAACAGCTGTTTACTCTTCACCAAAAGTTTAGTATATATTACACACAAGGAATCAAGGGGCGTAATAGTTTTTATCAGGGGCGGTCCTAATCTGTTGGGTGCTCTGGGCGAACAGACCCTCCAATGACCCCCCTAACTCCCTGAGCCTGCATCACCCATCAATCGCCTCACCCCAATTCCGGGGGCGTGGACATGCTCTGCCGTTACATCATTTAGATTATCATGTACTGTTGCAGACACACCCAAAAATGTCTTTTAATATTTTATAGGAAAAACTTGAAATTGAAGACCTGGCAGAGGGTGCCCACTCCCTGCAAGAAACCGGTATGTAGGCTAGAGAGGTTTTATGGAATAATGCTATTATTTTTTTAGGGGGAGGGTGGAGGCGTGGCTGGGTGCTTGTGCTGGCCTTGACAAAATGCTGCCCTGGGCAACTGCACATATCACTCTTATTGGAAACCGCCACTGGTCTTTTGTGTGGTTATTGTGGACTAATATCTGCTATTTCTAGTGATTTTAATATTGCTAATTGAGTTTGTTTAAGGACTGATGTCCTATTCTAGTGATTAGTCTTTAACTTTACTCAACAATTTTGACAGCAAACTGAGCTAAAAAGTGCTACCTTACCCTTCTACCATAGAAGATTTTATCATAGTCTCTAAAGGGCTACACAAAAACAATTCTGAAATTAAAGTATGTGCTGTCATGGATGATTCTGAGTAACCCCAAATGCTTGAGCAGTAGTGTATATTTAGCAACATGGACGTATTCAGTGCATGGATTATCTTTCATTCCTTGATTTGAATTAAAATTCCTCTGACATCACAGAAAGCAGTTAGTCTGATAAAAACGCTCTGCCATCTTTGACTTTGACAGAGATGACCTTTTATTGAAGGCTGGTATGATGGATGACCCATCGCAGTGACCTAATAAACACGTATAATTATTAATAATGCATGCCCATGAAACAGGCTAATGTTGCTAATTACGGCAATAAGTCGTGGTAATTAGACAGGTGCAGTGAGCGAGTGCAGAATATAGCGACTGGGTTTTAGCATGCAATATTTATTCATTTTTTTTCATTAAACATTTTAATCATTTATATAATTCTGTGTTCAATAAGGACTTTGCTACACCCAGCTTGTTTCTGTTCAGAGGGCTCAGCCCTCACCTTTTGCTCCTTCTTTTTTATGTGAACTAGAGAACTGGCCTACACCCAAGGTGAGATTTGTGAAGACTTGCCTGGAATGACAATACTAGTTTATAAAAAGCTGATTTTTAAAACTCCTCAAGGTCCATACTTCATTGCAGGTTCCTGCTTTGGTGTCTTGATTGTTTCAAAGCCCTTGGGCTCTGAAAGACAGTATTTGCAATAATGAATGCACCCTTTCAGACGACTTAAAGCCAAACAGAAGGCCACTATAACGAACATATGATTAGATGCTAAGAAATAGGATTTGTCACCCTAAATGATCAGTGAGCAACTGTAATGGAAAACTTTTTGCAATCTCTGCTGGTGGAAATAACTGGATTGAATGGGCAGGATTCAGAATACATCAATGTACTGTGGACATGAAAGCACAGTTACTCTTCTTTTTTGTTATGAGTAGAGCCAATGTTTCAGTACTCAAATTTGCCAAGCAGTTCTGTAGAGGGTATGCATGTGACATCACTTATGGCAAGATTTACTGTGGTTATCCCTAGTGAGTGGCAGCATTACCATTCAGTCTGAATGCCACAGAAACACAAAAACTAAATGTTAAAGATCTGCTGTGCGATTGTACAAACAGATTCAGCAAGAATTCAGAGCAATCTTTATACAGACTACAAACACTAAGACGGAAACCTGTCTTCTCTGCAGATATTCAAGCTTTCACTGAAGGATCATTCATTCTCCAACAGTCTTTTACCTGCACACACATAGCTTTTGAGTGTCAGTGTTTGCTACCAACAAAGTAGGACTAGCTAGCTTTGAGTTTTCAAATAAAAGTTGAGCATCCAACCGTAATATCTACTTGTATGTCACTTTCACAGTGTTTTCACACATACCTTGTTTGGTGCGAACCTTCTGACTTGTCAGTTTGGTCCAAACCAAAATAGCAGGTGTGAAAGGTGCCTCGGACTATAGTCTGTACCACAGCATTGACGTTTGGTGGTCTCTGCCTGGATTAACTGAACTACGGTTTGTTTTGTTTGCAATGTGAAAACACTTTTTTTGCATGGCTCAGACTTTTGTACAAGTTAGAGGATGTTCAGGAAGGTACCCCTTAAGAAATAGAAGATAAAGGGAGCCCCGAGTGGCTCAGCGGCTTAAGACACTGACACTATGTCCAGAGGATCACTAGTTCGAATCCCAATCATGCCATTTGCCATCAACAGCTGGGGCCCAAAAGACCAAAATTTGGCTGTGCTCTGTCTGGGTGGGTAGATGGCTCTCTCCATTAGTTTCACAATACAATGTCTGCTGGCTCAGGCGTCTACTGATTGGTTCATCGCAGCTTGTGACAGGGGGCAGATGAGCACAGGCCTCATCTGATAACAGTGACGACCACATGGTTAATTCTAGCGGTAGATTAAAGTAAAGGATGGGAGTTTAATTTTGGACCACCCTAATACATACATATTTAAATATTTAGCATTTTCCTGATTATAGGAATCAGAATGACCTGTTTCTACGCAGAAAAAATATATTTTTTATCTAAGAACATATCTGAAACAAATACTAAAAAACATTACTTTATTCTGGCCCAATGTCCCACCCACAGAAATGTGGACCCAATGTTGAGTGTTTTTCATAATTTTTACAGCTTCCAAAATATTTTTTTATAATGTTCTAATATTAAACTATGTTCATTTAATACAAGCCTTAAGTCAGAGCTGCTTATATGTACATGTTCACATTACAAATATCACATTTCATGTATCAGCGTCCTTGTTTACTAGCAATTTGTAAAACCTTGAGAAAGCGTATTGGTCAACCTCTCGCGACAATCCTAGTTACGAGACTGTACATATGTACACACTGAGCCTAACTTGGACTCCCACAGACAAACCCAACTGTTGCCAAAAAATGACCAACAATGACAGTAGAGTGCTGTGAGAGCCTATTTGTAGGGTGAACGTTTGTTTGGCTACTTTCCTGCCATTTTTTTGAAACGGTGACATCTCCCATGCTGTTGGGCTTCCTTAGGTGACCACAGCCAAAATGGATCCAGCTGTAATGAGTATGGATAGGCCTCCTCTATTAGTGGACTTATTTAGACCTTCTCCAGTTCCTTAGCTGTTTTGTTTTATGGTATCTTTTAACAAGACACTTGCAGATATAGGAATATGTGGCGAAAGAAAATCAGGTTCATTTGTGTGGAGAATGCCTTATTAGATTTGGTCAAATTGGATGCATATAAAATGAGTGACTTGTAGGACTCATTTGGCTCCATTTGAGGGAATTCTTTCCATTTTCTTCCAAGTATCGGGCTCCTCTGCCATCTCTTCTGAGCACAGCAGTGCTGTTGCTGGCTGTGTTTACCTTAATGAAGTTCGGTATGAATTACTTGATGTCATTTTGAGCAGAGTGGAGCCCGCCTGTGTTTCTAATGAGCTGCCTGCCACTAAAGTGAAGGTGCTTTTAATAGGTTTTAATGCTGTCAGGGGCCATTGCATTGAAACAGAGACACCACATCAGACACTGTTACTGAGGATGTTTAATGATCCGAGCCCTTTGTTTGTGTCTATGTGTGTGTTGCGGAGACCTGAATGCTCATTATGATCTGCCCAGGATCCTGTTGTTGTACTGCTGCGTGTGATGCTTTTGCACGGCAACATCACCTCAGCGTGGAGGTCATACCCAACAACCCTGCTCTACCTTGATGCACACACATGAATGGTCTTAGGTCTTCACACAAGCTATGTTTCTTTCTTTTTCCACTTGCACATACCTCACAGCATGTCTGCCATTAGCTACCACCTTGCTCTGGGTCAGTGGATTCACCGTAGGCGGTCAGCGCTTGCTCCGTGGGCTGAGGTGGAGCCTGACCGAGGTTGAGCAGGTCTGGGTGTGTTGATCCCATTAGCAAACCTGAACTCATCCTCCATCATTCCTCACACTTTTAATGAGCACCTCCTACTGTCTGACCCCAAAACTCATTGCTGCTTTTTGCTTTGCTTCTTTGGGTGCCCAATAAGCAGAGGCTCCGAACGCTGCCGTGAATGCGAGATTGATGAATGTTCTGTTTGAAGTTTCTTCCCATTTGCTCCCCACCATCTTCCACACAGTTTATGCATCAAGCTTTGTCAGACTGCAGAAGAACCAGGGGCAGTATCAAGCTGTTAAACCACCAGCTAACAGATACACAGCTTACGTGGAAAGCAAAAACAGCCTCCTGTTGCTTCAGCCATGTGGAGTAATGAGCGAGGGGTAGGATGTGTGTATTTACAGCCGTGTCAGTGTTCTACAGTTGTGTAAAGATATCTCGATAATTAACTAACTTACGCCCTCATCTGAATATTTCCGCTGTAGGGAGGTGTGCAGGGTTCTGTGCTTGTGATGTGAGGGGTTTGCAGATGGTGAGTTGGTGGGAGGTTGCAGAAACAGCTCAGCGATGTTGGATAAAGAAACGCCAGTGGTCGAGATCCACTGCTGTTAGACGTCTGGACCAGCGAAAGTCTTCTTTGTCGTGTGAAGTTAATTAATTTCTGAAATGCCCCGGGAACCTCACAGTGAAGCTTTTGGCTTCGAGTCATGGCATCTACTATCCTACATCTAGTCCAGACAGTGGATGGAGAGGAATACCTAATTACTGAGAGTGGATGAATCTGTTGGCTCAGTGTTGGGCCAGAAATCTTGTGACTTTCATACCTGGTTTAATGATTATTAAATTAGGACAGCGCAGGGTAGAGCAGGGCTTTTGGTCTTGTATGGTCATAGTTGACAAAATTAGAATGTCAAAGTTGTTTAAAAATGTTTTTGTTATTAATTACATGAGGTTACATATTTCAGTATGGCGTATAGGTCAGTAAATACTGTGCATCTCTCTGAGCTACAGCTGCCACAGTGCTAATCTCAACATTCTTGAACCAGAGACATTATCAGGATTTTCTTAATTGGACTAAGGAGAAGAAGAACTGGTCCTCTTTTCAGCATTTAATTTAGAAATCAAGCTCTTGGAAGTCCATTGTGAAGGTTCTACAGTCTGATGGTTTGAACAGCCATGTTATCTACTGGTATTGGTCCAATGTGGTCAATGCAGGTATCCATCAGGAGATTTTAGAGCACTTCATGCTTCCATCTGCTGACGAGCACTACTACAAAACTATTACCAAATGGATTGCTGACTATATTACTGTGGTTTTGCCAACTTATGGGCTATAAGTAGGGATGCACCAATACCACATTTTTTAAAACCGAGTACGAGTACAAGTACGTACATTTAAGTACTTGCCGATACCAAGTACCAATAAGAGTACTAATAAATATCAATACAATTAAAATGAAATGGAGGCTGTATGTGTGTCTTATGGCTCCAGTTAGATGTGTTTGTGATCTATTTAATCTAAACACCTAAAGTAATGATAACGTATTTTCCGTCGAGGCTGCGGCTGTGACGTCAGCACGTTGTGTTGTTAAACTTCAGCAGTCTGACTGTGGAGCTTGACGTGCTTTGAGGAAGTCTGACGTGCGGCAGGTTTACTTTAAAAAGCGGATTACTGG
>BRDA01093215.1:4463-16280 GCA_036984385.1 Crenuchus spilurus
GTCGTAGCATTTTTGTGACGTCAGCCGGTTATTTTATAACAGGGAAATGAAACGAATTTTATTGGCCGACTGCAGTGTTTTTACGATGCTGGCCACTACAAAAGCCATGATTTGCATCACAAAAACAACCAGCCATTCGTATTGACAGCCACTAGCAAGTGTACTGCACATGTGCAGAATTGATTTGGGATCACGTCATTTGAAGCATGCGAAATTTGAATGATTCTAGGCCAGACTAGGGTGTTTTTTTGTGAAAAAAAAAAAAGAAAAAAAAAAAGGTCGGGTGCTTTTAAGAGGGTCGGGCGGGGATGATCACCAATTTTTTTTTTTTTTTTTACTTGGCCTAAGGTATCAAACACATAAGCCTTGGGTCAAACCATGGTCTGGAGTTTCAGGTGTGAAAGCATTCCAAGCATTTCTTTTTTATGTTGTTCTCTGACCTATACCTGTATATTGACTATTCGTATCTATAGTCCTTCGGTCTTATGTGTATGCTGTGCTGGTGTTTTGTGCTGCGTTTTATGTATTGGGATTCTCCACATAAGTAATATTCTTCATCCTCATTTGTGCATGTCTGCCACCTCTCACTTGGAGTTCTAATCCTTACATTAGAGCACTTCATGCATCCCTCTGCTGACAAGCTTCATGGAGATGCCGATTTAATTTTCCTGCAGGACTTGGCACACTGACTAAAGCATCAATGTGTGGTTTTATAATCACAGTATCACTGTGCTTGATTGGCCAGCAAACTCAACTGACCTAAACCCCACAGAGAATCTACAGAATATTGTCAAGACAGCGATATCAAAGCAACCTGGGCTTCCATAACACCTCAACAGTGCCAGAGGCTGACCACCTTCATGCCATGCCACATTGATGTAATAATTCATGCAAAAGGAGCCCCGACCAAGTACTGAGTACGTATACTGTACATACTTTTCAGTAGGCCAACGTCTATGTATAAACATTTTTTAAAAAGCTTGAAATAGATTCATTACACAGAGTAATCTAAATAATGAGTTTCAATTTCTGAACAGTATTAGTGAATTTAACTTTTGCCATGATTGTGGCGATGTTCAGACAACTTCCCTGTGAGTGGCATTTCTGAGTCACAGGTCTGATAATGACCTGTAGTGGAGTGTGTGGGGTGACTGCTTTTATTAAAGCATATGGAGGCTTGAAGTTCTCCCCAATTACTTAACACGAATATTCAAAAACACAAAAGTGGAAATAAACACTTGACAAAACAAAAGAAATGAAGGGTTTAAAATCCCCATGGTTATATTACAACACAGGTTTGCTACAACCCCCACTCTGCAAAGAGTTCGTGTGACTTCATTCTAAATATCGGTCTGACTTCACCTTGGCTCTGCTCAGGCCTTCTGACGTATGTTCAGTTACCAGAATGTCTTTCCTCTGCCCTATCCTTACTCCTTTTTATATGGTTAGCTCCTCCCTCAGCTAAAGCAATATTACACTGGTGTACATTCTAAAAACACAGTACCATTGTATTAGCTGATACACTCTCTTGTAATACAATATAAGACTTTACATTACTGGACTACTGTTATGTACACATATCTGTTCTCTTTTCATTGCCTTATTTAATCTTACTCTTATCTTTCTCAGTTCTCCAGCTATCATCATCATGTCCCACTACTGTCACCATATCAGTTCACCAAACATAACAACAACATCATATGATTATGACTTATCATGAACTTATAATTAGCAGACCAGAGGAGGATGGGTCCCCCATGTGAGTCTGGTTCCTCCCAAGGTTTCTTCCAGCTCTGAGGGAGGTTTTCCTTGCCACTGTTGCCGTTGGCTTGCTCACCAGGGATTAGGGATTAATGATTTGGTGTGTGTTATTAGTAACCCTGTAAAGAGGCTTTGTGACATCATTTGTAAAAAGCACTTTATAAATAAATTTGATTTGAACTATCTTGTGCGGACTGAGGATCCTTCTGATCTGCACAAAAGGTAAGTTAGGTTGCCTTTGAACTCTTTTTACCATTTTAGTTCTGCTACAGCAATTACACATACCTTTAGTTCCAAACATTCATCATGTACATCAGGTAAGTATCACCTTATAACATATACATGAATGGTGATTGACATACATGCTCATATTGCAATGATATTCTGCTTTTTTGAGATGCACCTGTATAACCTGTTCTATTTGGTTAATTTAAAAAGCTTTTTGAAAATTATTCTATATAGCATGAAAATAGTCATGTTATTTTTTACAAAGTCAAAAACTATTTTGTATTTAGCAGACCTGATTTGGTTAAGAGTGTAAGGCATAGACGGTACATGTAAATACACATGAAAGCTGATGAAATAACACAGTAAATGTAATGATTCACCTTTAGTGTGTCCACAGTGGATGAGTACAGTCAGCACTAGAGTAGAGAGAGAAACAGAAGATATGATGTATTAAATGTGAGATATTATCTGCAGTCACAGACAGAATGAAAGAATCTGAAATCAGTGTAAACAGCTGGAGTTCAGAGAATCACTTCAGTTCAGACAGTGTGAACACTTCTTCACACACTGTATGATACATACATACATCTCCATACAGGACTCTGTTCACAGTCTCTACTAGAGGTGGGCGATACCGAGAATTTTGGTATTGGTCCGATACCAAGTAAATACAGGGCCAGTATCGCCGATATCGATACCAATACTTTTTAATATTTAAGCTTCATAGATCCAAAGGATCCAAAAGACCTAGGATAGAATTTCACCAAACTTTGTAGGTGACAAAATATTTCATTACAATCAACATTTTTGTTTAGAAACAATGGAACAGTAACAAAAATTTTGCCTTAACATTAGGAAAATAAATATTTTTTGAGGTAGAAAAGAACAAACCACAATACAAAAATAAAATAAAAATTCTTTCCTCGGTAGACATCTTTTCTAGAGTATAAAAAATATCACTCAACACAAGTTAAAACAAAATCTCCTGAGGTAGAGGGCTGACAAACCACAATACAATAAAATTAACTCACCACAACAAATACTGTAAACAGTTTCAAACTTATGTTTTTCAAGTTGAACAATACAATAAAATAATACAAAAAAATGAGAAATGTTCTTCCTTTCAGTGCAATTCTGATTTTACTTAAGTAAACAGAATGTAAAAAAAATATACAACAAAATTAACACACCACAAATATTGTAAACAGTTTCAAACTTATTTTGTTTAAAACAAGTTTGTAGTGTGTGACATTCTTCATTTGCTGCCACAGGTCATCTGGTGTGTGTGGTTCTTGGAGTCTTGCTAAGTCTTCAAATCTGTTGGCAACCTCCACTTGGTACTGCATCTTGAACTGCTCCTGTCTGAGTTTTCCAAGGTCCAGTTGAATTGGCTTCCTCACTTGTTTCCTTTTGAACCTCATCTTCAATGTCAACATCACGAGATTGTGATCAGAATCACAGTCTGCACTGAGGCATGTGCGTGCATTATTGATTGACTGTTTCCACTGCTTGTTGATCAGGATGTAGTCAATCTGAGCTCTGGTCTCTTGATTTGGGCTCTTCCATGTGTATCTGTGCCTGTTGTGTAGACGGAAGAGTGTGTTGCTGATGAACAACCCATGTTCATCACAGAAGTCTACCAGTGCTTGACCTCTATCATTTCTTGTACCATGACCATATTTCCCAAGCACTTCACTTTCTGCTGCATTTTCTCCGACTCTGGCATTGAAATCTCCAGTGATGACAAGTAGGTTCTGCTTAGGATTCTCCACAAGTGCCTGTTCAAATTCCTTATAGAACTGTTAAATTTTTTCGTCTTGCTTGTCCGCGGTTGGTGCATAACACTAAATAAGAGTCATATCTCTTGACTTTGAAGCAAATGTGGCTGATATGACTCTGCTGCTCACTGGATTGTAGGATTTTAGACATGTAGCAACTCTTCTGTGAATCCAGATAACAACTCCATGATGTTCACGACCCTCTTTGCCCGAGAACAGCACTTTGTGTCCATCCTTTGTCTTGAAGTGTCCAGTGCCTGACCACTTAGTCTCAGAGACTAAGCTAGCTTTTTTTTTAGCTTAAAGAGATAGTGTTTTGAGGCTCTTAACAGGTACAGTGTATCACAAAAGTGAGTACACCCCTCACATTTCTGCAGATATTTAAGTATATCTTTTTATGGGACAACACTGACAAAATGACACTTTGACACAATGAAAAGTAGTCTGTGTGCAACTTATATAACAGTGTAAATTTATTCTTCCTTCAAAATAACTCAATATACAGCCATTAATGTCTGAACCAATAGCAACAAAAGGGAGTTCACCCCTTAGTGAAAGTTCATGAAGTGTCAATATTTTGTGTGGCCATCATTATTTTCCAGAACTGCCTTAACTCTCCTGGGCATGGAGTTTACTAAAGCTTCACAGGTTGCCACTGGAATGCTTCTCCACTCCTCCATGATGACATCATGGAGCTGGTGGATATTTGAGACTTTCCGCTCCTTCACCTTCCGCTTGAGGATGCCCCAAAGATGTTCTATTGGGTTTAGGTCTGGAGACATGCTTGGTCGGTCCATCAATAAAGCAGTGATCGTCTTAGAGGTATTTGGGATCATTATCATGCTGGAACACTGCTCTGCGACCCAGTTTTCAGAGGGAGGGGATCATACTCTGGTTCATTATTTCACAGTACATATTGGAGTTCATGTGTCCCTCAATGAAATGTAACTCCCCAACACCTGCTGCACTCATGCAGCCCCAGACCATGGCATTCCCACCACCATGCTTGACTGTAGGCATGACTACAGTACTTAAATATCTGCAGAAATGTGAGGGGTGTACTCACTTTTGCTTGAAAGAGTCCTCGTGTTTGGTGGTTCTCAGTGGGGAGCAGCTAGCTGAAAGAGACCTGGAGTTTGGACGCTCTCAGCCGGAAGAAACTAGCTGAAAGAGTCCCCATGTTTGGTTGCTCAGTGTGGAGAAGCTAGCTGGAAGAGCCCTGGTGTTTTGATGCTCTTAACGGTGGAAGCTAGCTGAAAGAGACCTGGTGTTTGGATGCTCTTAGTGGGGAGAAGTCCCAGTGTTTGGTAGTTCTCAGCAGGGAAAAAAAAGCTGAAAGAAACTCTGAGTTTTGAACGCTTTCAGTGGGGACAAGCTAGCTGAAAGACCAGGAATTTGGATGATCTCAGTGTGGGGAAGGGTTATAAAACACACACACACACACACACACACACACACACACACAATAGAGCACAATCATTGACCAATGTGCTTGCACACAAATAATCCATGCAGTGAACCACAAACACTAGGGGGCAGTGAGAACACATGCCTGAAATGGTTGGCCACCACTATCAATAGCACTTGGGGATTACATGTCATGCGCAGTCATGATCTGCTAGGAGATTGAACCAGACTGGATAACTAACCACCAGGCCACAGATGACCTCTTTCAACTCTGAGCTTTCTGTGTTCTGGCAAGTCTCAGTCTAAGATTAAGATTAAATGATTAAGATGAACCAATTTGCCCATGTGATTTTTACAGAACGGAATTTGACCTCCGCATTTAACCTATTTGTGAACACACTAGGAGAACGCTGTGAGAATTTGTGCCCAAAGCAGTGGGCAGCCCTTATCCACCGACACCCGGGGAGCAGTTAGGGGGTTAGGTGACTTGCTCAAGGGCACTTCATGTCCTGTATGGGGATTGAAACGGCAACCTTCTGGTCACAAGACCAGATCCTTACCACTAGGCCATGTCTGCACCCAAATGCTCCAACTTGGTAGCACTTACAGTAGAGTTTAGGTAAGTGAGCTACAGATAGGGTGCAGCTTTATAATGTATACTACAAATTTATAATAAACTTAACCAAACTATTATCAGTTATATTTCAACAATATATCACTGGGGAATACATAATAAAATATTTCTAATAAAACAAATCGCAGGAGGGAAGCGTCTATATACATTCATAAATCTACACTGTAAAAGGCAACACCAAAACTTTAACAACACTAGTGTAGTTTACTTATTTCATACTCCACTACTGATTTAACTCGTGTAATTTTAGTAAGGTTCTCGTTTTGTATGAAAACCTTCTGAAACTAAATATACTTGAGTAAACTACACTAGACATTTTCGAGTTCTGCACTGCGCATGCGCGGAGGAGCTGGGCGGGAGAACTTTCCAGACCTACACAACAGACAAACACCTTCTTCTGAACTTTAGCTAGGTAAGTTCAACTTTAATACCAATTATTGTTTGTTTGCTATGGTTCAGTACGTCATTATTACATTTCTTCTGGACATACATTCTGTAATAGTGATAACTGCCGTCTATTAAGTAGAAATACTTGAGAGTAAGTTTTAATCGCTTCTCGGCCTTTTGGCCAAGATCGAGTGCAGTATCTACATACATTGACTTTTCAGGGGTGATCCTAAATTTATTTATTTTAGGGTAACTTTATGTATTTAGATAGACTGAGGTGCTCTGAATGGTATTTGTTAAAAATAAACCAAAAGTACTACTGACTAGTAAGTCTTTGTTGTGCTTACTTTATTTTTCTAAGGCAATCAGTTTCCTAAATTCTATTAAGTAAACTGGACTCTTGTGAAATAATGTTAACTTGGGTAATGTAAGTTGGCAGTACTTAAAAATTCCAACTTACATCTATATACTACTTCAAGTCAGAACAACTCAAATACAGTTGTGTTTTAAGTACACTTAAATGATAGACATTAAGTAAACCTAACTTGAAAATTATAGTTATATTTACTTAACTATTTCAATGCAACCGGTTTCCTAAATTCCTTTTAAGCAAGATCAATGTATCAGATTTTACCGTGTACATTATGTGGACCAAAATCCTAATCTTTCCTCTGTTGATAAAATATAATATTTATGTAGTCACTGTCGACACAGTGGGTGACACAAGACGTAAAATCTAATTGAATAATTAGGCCTTTGCTCACTGGTCACATATCCTCCTCTGTGTTTCCCTAACTAAAAACCTGTTCAGGTTGCTTACCATCTCTTTTATTTTTCAGTCAAAAAGCATTAATGACTGGAATTAATACTTGGATGACTTGCTATAATTGATGGAACCATGAATTCTGGCCTCTCTACCAGAACATCCTGAAGGAGAATGTCCAGCCTCAGTTTATGACCATATGCTCAAGCGTACTTGGGTCCTGCGGCAAGACAATGATTCAAAGCATACCAGCAAGACCACCTCTGAATGGCTCAAAAAATAAAAAATGAAGGTTTTGGAGTCAAAATCTTGACTTAAATCTGATTGAGATGTCGTAGTGTGACCTTCAACAGACCATTCATGCTCAAAAACCCTCCAATGTGGCTGAATTAAAACAATTCTGTAAAGAAGAGTGGGTCAAAATTCCTCCACAGAGATGTGAAATACTCATTGCATTGTAAAACTGCATTTTGTATTTACTCAGGTTATCTTTGTATGATATTCAAGTTTGATAATCTGAAATATTTAACTGTGCAAAAAGAAAAGAAATCTGTAAGGGGGCAAATACTTTTCACAGCACTGTTATTCATCATAATAATGATAAATATTGTCATTTTACCCAGCTCCAGTTCAGTAAGATAAAATTACTAGCTGTCAAATAAAAAAATCTAAGTGATATTGTAAGTGTATTGTTTTAATGATGGGAAAGAGAACTACTATATATGGAAAATTCTCTGCATGTTAACAACTTCTCCAATAAATGTACTGCGCAATGGTTTGGTCAAGTGCACATAAATTATCTTAAAGGACTTTACAGTGGCTCCATTATTAAAGAGAAGCTTGTAAAGCAGCTGAACTAGAAACAGATACTTTATCACACAGAAGCTGAATCTCAGAGACTGTATTTAAACAAGCTCAGACAGCAGCACTGACTCTAATGAAGATATGAAGATGAATTACTCACAGATGATCACACAGAGTGGACTGAACTCCATACTGTCCCAGTAATCACTGACTGACTGAACACTGCTCTGTGTTAAACACTAAATACTTCCTGTATTCTTAGAGGTAGACAGAGACAAAGGCAGTGGGGGGATGGCCTTATAACCCCTCCCAGGATGACAATGACATTGTGTTAACATGCACCTGAATGCACCAGTCCAGAAACCTGCCAAAACCAGCATCCACTTGCTGATGATCAGTTAATCAATTGCACTTGATTAGCAGCACCTGGCTGATACTCATCCTATTAATTGCTATAGAAGGATTAAGGGTTTACTTATTTTTTCCCACACTGCTGCAAGTCCAAAATGATTAATTAAGAACTGATTTCCAAGACACAAAAGGAATCCCAGTGATAAAAAAGGGGGATCATGCAAAAGTCAGCTGATTTAAATATATATAAATTATTTTAAATATTTAAAGGTACTGATTTTAATTATTTACTCCAACTGCTCCTCTACATACAGTGCTGTGAAAAAGTATTTGACCCCTTACAGATTTCTTTTGTTAATGCACATTTGTCTCACTTAAATGTTTCAGATTATCAACATTTTTTGAATAAGTAAGACAAAGATAACTGGACTGAATACAAAAAGCTGTTTTTATATGATGAAAAAAGGATATGGGATAAAAGCTGTCCAAACCAACCTGGCCCTATGCTAAAAAGTAAATCTAAATAACTGGTTATTGGTTGCTCTTTAAACCTAATAGTGCCACCCTTGGCTGCAACAACTGCAATCCAATATTTCTATGTAGGACTTTTGGCCCACTCTTCATTGCAGAATTTCTTTAATTCAGCTATATTCAAGGGTTTTCGAGCATGTTTAACCCTGTTTAAGGTCCTGTCACAGCATCTCAATCAGATTTAAGTCCAGACTTTGACTAGGCCACTCCAAAACCATATTTTTTAGCCATTCAGAGGTGGACTTGCTGGTGTACTTTGGATCATTGTTCTGCTGCAGAACCAGAGTATGTTTGAGCTTGGACTGATGCCTGGACATTCTCTTTTAGGATTTTTTGGCAGAAAGCAGAATTCATGGTTCTATCAGTTACAGCAAATCCTCCAGGTCCTGAAGCAGCAATCCAACCCCAGACCATCATGCTGTTTGACTCTCAGTATATTCTTTTGCTGTGTTAGTTTTATTCCAGATGTAACAGGACACACACCTTCCAAATGACCCACTTCTGTCTGTCAGTCCACAGAAAAATTTGCCCAAAAATCTTGGGGATCATCAAGATGTTTTGACAAAAGTGAGACAGGCCTTTGTTTTCTTTAATTCAGGAAATGTTAATTTCCTTCATAATTAAACACACACAGTTCCCCTGAGTGTTCTGGCTGCCTCAGGTCTCCAATGTTGAGCATGTCTGTGTGCCTGCAGTGTTGCATTACATCCTAATCAGAATAATCATCATTAAATTTCCTCTTGAGATCATGTTTATATGTGTGTTGTGACCTTTTTTGGTTGAGGTGTGTGACTGAATGTGAGTGTCTGCTTTTGCTTCAGGTTTGGAGGTGTGAGTGACAATGTATGGTCATGCTTATTTTTAAACACTTTTGCTGCATGATAAGTGCCAGGAAATTAACCTGCTTTTTAAATGATTTATAAAACACATTTAAATACAAAATATTTTGCATCTTTCAACAGTTTTAATAGTTATTAGGATCTATTACTTTATTTTAAATAAAAACAAACAACAAGAAATCAGAAATGAAAAGGCTTGTTTATGTTGACCCCATCATACGTGCCCATTTACAAGCTGTGATCATTTCCAAAGGGGGTGTTAGTAAGTGTTGAATGTACAGGATGCTCAAACTTCCTGAAAATATAAAATATGGTGTATTTGAATGGTATCGGTGTTTGTTATGAATTTGACTAATAAATGAGTAAAATCACTATGTAGGCATGTGTAAGTGTGGCAGATATGTTTTCATTTGCAAAGACAGCACATACCACAAGATAAGTAATAATATCCACAGAATATACAAATAAAAAATATAAAACAGATTATAGAAGTAATGCTAAAATCAGACTATCGTGAGACCACAGTTCAGTGAGTGTTTTTTTTTAAAATACTGCTGTTTGTTGCAGTTTTTTGGTTGAGGAAGTCGTGGCCACATTTACACTGAAACAGAAGTCAGACCACAAACTATGTGGTAATGGCTCTCTGTTCTCACCTCTCACACAGTCTTGAGTGATTAAATGCACTAAAATTAAACATGTAGCCTACGTCCAAAGACTTTGAGGTACAAAAAAAGAAGAAAAAAAACATTAATTTTCAAACTTTATCTCTTTTACACTTCATGTACATCACTGTCTGAAACATTGGCACACAGAATGCAATAATGTGCAAACTTTTAACCAGAATATTTTATTCAACACAAAGACAACATTAAATGTTAAAACTGAGAAGCTGCAACACATACATTCAATGGCCACTTTATTAGGTACCCATGTCTTGTATCTATACTATGTCCCTTTTTATCAGCTCTACTCACCATTTACAGGTGCAGCTTAAAAAATTACAATATCATCAAAAAGTTATTCCAATATATATAACAAATGGTTATTTCAGTTATTTAATTATGTGCATATATACAGTATGTTATGAAGCAAAGGGAGTATATGGGAAGAAGGGTAATTTCCCTGCCCCACCCGTCCCATATTGCTTCAAACATGTGGTAATAAAATACACATGCAAGTTTACGATTTTTACATTTATTGAAGTAACAGCAGCTATCTCTAAATCAGAAGCTTAACATCATAACACTAGATACATTAACACCAATAATAATAAAACAAAAATACAGAAAGTTGGCCTAATTAAATTGTGTTCCATGCCTTGGTCTGTACACCATCAGAGCAAAACCCCACACAATTTGTGAAGTAGCTGTCCATAACAGCATTTGAAAAGCTCAGCAATAATCAATGCTCACATTTAAATTTAATGTTCACATTGTTATAATAAAGTTGGAAGATACAAAAACTGTATCTCTGTAAAAAGTACTCAGGCTGAGGTTTTAATGAACACAAATCCAAAAAAATGTGTTGAATAGTGAATCAGAAAGTAAAAACTAATGTTATATTCTGTAGCAGGGGTGTAGCAACATATTCTGGGTCCTATGCACTGGCAGGTCCCATGGGTAGGGATGGGAATCGTGAACCGGTTCTCTACAAGAACCGGTTCTTACTAATTAAATTCTCTGGAATTGTAGACTGCTTGCCTAACGATTCTGCTTATCGGTTCCACTGACTCATCATAAGGACACATTTGCGTGATGATGTCACAGAGACTGTCCATATTTGGTGTGCAACATGGCATCGAGGAAGAAGCGATATAGCGCATGGTTGTATTTCACAAAAAAAGATGAAAGTATTGCTACATGCACAGGGTTGCCACCCGTCCCGTAAAATACGGAATCGTTCCTTGTTTGTGAACAAAAGTCATGTTCCGTATTGAGCCGATACGGGACGCGATTTGTTCCGTATTTTCATCAAAGGGGGAGAAATGCGATTGAACTGAGAGAGCGGCCTCCAAAAACACAGTCACGTTATATTAAACAGAGACGAGGCACACACTAGGATCCAGCGGAGCTGCCCAATCTGAAGCCCACCTACAATCTCGCTGATTAGCTCAGCCGTTTGTTGCTAATCTGTGATTGGCTGGCCCCGCTGTCACTTCATCTGTTTCACTGCCAAGTGCCAAGAGCACACTTTTCAAACAGAGCAAGATTCACGCAGAACTCTCTGATTGTCTTTCCTCCGCTTCTCAGAATTCACAGCAAACAGCCAATCAGAAATTAGTAACGGATCTTATAAGTCTAAGTCTATAATGTGTATCATTCTAGGTGTAATTTT
>BRDA01093217.1:0-10992 GCA_036984385.1 Crenuchus spilurus
ATTATGCATTTTTATAACAGTGCATTATTAACAAAGAAATTCAAAAAAGCTGTCCAACAGGACTTTAACTGCACAGGTAACAAGAAAATAAAAAATGTACCACCACAAAAATTACATTTAAGCACTTTTCAAGCACTTTCAAGACATTGCCAGGTGTTTTCAAGCACCATACAATTAGAAACAAAACCATATAGTCATTACATATTCAAGTATTTTTCTACCATAGCTTCAACAACACACAAAAAAACCATTCAGTGTGCAAACTCCAGGACTACGTTTGCAGAGGAACTCGTTGTGATTAGTAAATCCAAACTTTATGACCAATGAAGTGGCGGACATGTCAGCGCAGAAGACGGCCTAGCCTGTACTGGCAGCCGGTCTTGTTTTGAGACCGGTATAGCCAATAGTGCTGCTTATGTGTGTGTGTGGTGGTGGTGGTGGTGGAGGGGTGATTAAAAATACTCTTAATTTACTGATTGTATCTAAAGTCACTCATACAGGGCTCCAACAATGTTGTGCAGAGGCGAGACCAAGAAAGATGGTCCTGAGACCGAGACAAAGCCGAGTAAACATGAAGCCGAGATAGTGACAAGACCCAGTAAAAATGCGCTCGAGTCTGAGACGAGTCCAAGACCTTGAAAATGCGACCGATCTCGAGTACTACAACACTACTGTATATACACACACACACACACACACACACAAACACACACACACACACACATATATATATATATAAAATTTTATTTATAAATTTTTTTTCTGCTTTTTATTCTGCTGTTTTATATGTGCCCACTGCATTTTATATGTCAACTCACTGTAGTCATAAAACAGCTGTCAAAAACTTCAGGTTCATTTTGTATGAATGGGCACAAAAGGTCCTCCAGTGGAGCCTTTGTAATCCTCTGTCATTCTGTGAAATAGTTAACCTGGAGCACTAACACAAGGTTGCATCATTTGTAAGCTGTTGCGCTGAATACATGTGACTGATGAATGATGTTGAGCTGAAAAGACACTGTAGACAGAAATATGATGAAAAGTATGATGAAAAGTCTACCTGCTGCTCCGTAATGACCTCTCCACCCCACCAGCAATAAATGGAGTGAGGCTTAAACCCATTACACACTGAACATATTGTAAATTCATCAGATGAAAATGCTAAATATTCAAGAAACATTTTTTTTGCATCAAAACTAATTATACCAAATACAATTGTCATTTTTTCAGAATTTCTCTTCGTTGTTCCTTTGCACCTCACTGAAGAATGTCGGTATTTTGTACATTCAGTTTGGGAAAATGTAAGAAACATGAAGAGTTTCAGAGTCTTTATTTTCAGATGTCAGTAACCCAATTTGAGTTGCTGTTCGAGAAGTTAGAACCACATTTAACAAAGCAGAAAATGAACTACAGGGAGGCTGTAGACACAGAGCAGAGACTGGCAGTGTGCCTGAGGTAAGACATGAGCCATTTCCAGAATGGTCCCCTAATAACTATACCCTACATTTGAAAATGTGGATCACTATATACACATTCATATCAGAATGTTATGACCACCCCTGGTTTGGAATGAACTTGGCCCGGGATGTCACAGATGCCATGAGACAGGATTTGCTGAATGTATAAATAAGAGAGCACATCAGTCTTATTTATAAGTACTATATTAGTTATAGGACTTCATGGATCTTCTCAAGCCACTTTAGTGAAGGTGTACTAAGAATGAACTTCCTGTACATTGAGTGCATACCAGTGGCGAAACAGTGGTGCCCCACAGGCCATTGATGCAACAACTGTGATGAGTGGAACAGAGCAATCGAAGTGCCACAGTGGACAGTTAACTTCTATTATGAACACAAGGACAACAAGGATGTTTGAGATACTACCTTATGTGGGTTTGTTTACTGCTATGTGGCAGCAGATTTTGTCACATATACGCTATACACTATGAACATCACAGTGCATCATGGGTATGCATTATCTGCTAGTGTACATTAATTGTACACTACTTATTGTGGTGCAGTGTGGGATTGACTGAGTGCATGAAAATTCTACACTCTGTTTCTGGCACCACTACAAAATGGCAAAAACCCAGGACAGTGCACTTTATAGTCAATAGTGTACAGTTTAGGACAAAATGATTGAAATTCAATTCTTGCTACGTCAATGGCACAAACGTCACATGTTACCATCACCTGTGAAAAATAACTTATTTATAGGTATTTTGCTGTCCTGAGAATCATGTTTAGTGTGCAAAAATTAACCTGTTAAACACCTTTGAATGAATTTAATGCTGTTCAAATTTGCAAAGCAACACTAACTCTGTCTGATTTATATTATTCTTTAATTTTCTTCTTATTTTTTTCTGGTGGATTTTTGCATCATCAAAATCCTGAGATATCCCAAAATATCTGAGATATCAACACTGTTCCACAAGTCCAGATTATTTGGACTGATTGTGTAATTTATGCAGCAGTGTGAATGAATGCACACTTTTTGTGTAGCAACAGATTTTTGCTTAATTTTTTTCCCCATAGGAACGAATGAGGTGCAAGTTTTAGTACCCTTCAAATATAACTTATAAAAGCCAAAATATACACTAGTAGCACCCAACAAACAACAGACCGTACAACATCAATGACAGCAACACCTGAGACACCATAGCAACCACCTAGTAATATCATGGCAACCACCTGAAATATCATGGCAACCGCATGAAATACCATAGCAACCACCTCACCACACTGTAGCACACATCTAGTATCCACTTAGCAACACCATTGCAACAACTTAGCAAATTCATAGCAACCACCTGGGATAACACATCAACCACATAGCAATACCATAGCAACCACGTAGCAATATCATGGTAACCACCTGAAATACCATAGCAACCACATCCCTACACTTGTCACGCCCCTCAATCCTGTTTGCATGTGTCTCTCTCTCGCTATGCTTCTCAGCCTGTCTCTCTCTCGCTCACTCACACACCTCTCACTGCTCATGGACTTTGTACCTTTTAGATCACATCAGCCAATCAACGTCCGTCTCTCAGAGAGCTCTGGCCATTTCCTTTATTTGGGGCGGGGGGGGGGATTTAGGGTGATATAGGGTGGTATAGGCCACCCCAGCAACAACTTGACAAATCCATAACAACCACCTGGGATAACATAGCAACCACATAGCAACACCTTAGCAACAGTCTAGCAACTACCTTGAAGTGGAAAAAACTTTAGCTGTGAAACCATTTTGCATTTTTCTAGTTCATTTTACTTTCAATTGCCCATGGAAGCATTGGAGTATACAATAGGATTTCATGGCTTACAATATTTAGTCATTGTAGACACATTTACACATGTCTTATTTTGTCATGTCATGAATTTTGGCATAAACTTAAATAAGTTGTCACATCATTTTATGCATTTGTATACTTTCTGAAGGCCTGTTAAAATAAAATCTACTTAAAAATGCAAGTGATGCAGATGAAAAAATAATTATTTAATGTTATTAATCCCTCTGTTGACATCTGTTGTCCAGACCTGTCATTTATCCTGAGATGTATGACCCTTCAGATGGCATTCAATTTACTGTGCTGTTCTGTGATTTTAATTTACATCACATTCACCACCAACTCAATTTAATAACCCATACATGTATATATGTTTTCTTTCTTATTATTTGTCATGTTAAGCTTTCTCTCTTTCAGACTGATATCATATCTCTCTCCATGCATACTCACAGCAATCTAGCACTAATGCAGTGGCTCTGAAAAAAAACATACTTATGTATTTATAATGCATTTCTAAGCTCATAACTGCCGACGCAGAGATCTTACAGCTCATTTGCATGCCACACGTCTCCATTCTGCACTGATGAAAATTATCATAATAAATCTTTTAGGTTCACAGTCAAAAGACTCAGCATCCTTTATGCCTACAGCCTGAAGCACTAAAGAAAGCAGAGTCATAGAGATTAGAGATGCATTTAGAAAATAATATTGTAGACCATCACTGGTGTGAAACAAATAGGACACAAAGCAAGTGGTCTAATGTAATGAAGTGAATCTAAATGTTGCCAGTGGTTGCTACGCCTGTGGTGATGGTTATTAAAAGTTGACGATGGACAGACAGGATTGGAGGTGCTTCAGGAACAGTATAATTTATTCAGGCTCCACTGTTGTGAAACCTTTACAATGAAAATTAATCTATGACAGATACTTGAGATGTGCTGCTGTACAGAGGTGATGCCTTTACTGATGGCATTTTGAAGGAAACACTGTCTGTTTTGACCCTTTCATCAGTCATAGTTTCCATGTCAGCCAAGCTAACTCATATCTCTTGAATATACTGGTGACAGATATCCATATTAGAGATAACCTGCAGAGAGGAAGCCAATCAGAAGTATACCGATCAGCCACAATATTCATGCAACTCACAATTGAAGTGTCTTATAACAATAATGCATGTCAAGGTCTGGAATAGAGTAGACAGTAAGCAAACACTTGATAGATGAAGTGTTGGATGCAAAAGAAAAGCAAGCATGCAGACCTGAGCTTTTTTGATAAAGGCCAAATAGCTGTGGCCAGATAATTGGATGGGAGAATCTCAGAAGTGGCAAAGGTTATGAGGTTCTGCCACTAGAATTCCCAACCTGACGAAAAGTTTCGTCATTTCTCTCCCCTGCGCTGGAATGCAGGAGCCTTTGTCTGCTGCTCTGCAGCGCTTGTCATGCAAATCAGTGCGTCATCACACATTCAGTCTCACAGAGACTCTCCCTCAGTTTTAGTGAGAGTAAATCCTCTTTCCACAAAGGAAAAAAATATTTATATAAAATAATTCATGGAGCAGGAGTCATGCTACAGGCTTGCATGTGCGTATTCATACAAACACACACACACCCACACGAGCCGAGCTGAGCGAGCGGTCGAGGCCGAATCAAGCCGAGTGGCCAAGGCCGAATACCAAAACAAAACTCGCCATACAACATGCTCCATAGACCCTACACACTAGCCCTAAAGACTCTCATTTACATCACATTACCTCTCGAATGGCTCACAACAAGGGTTTTTTTCTGCAAACCTGGGAAATGCAGTGTTAACAACAGTGGCCTTCAAATACCCCAGATCTTAATCTGAGCATCTTTGGGATGTGTTAGAACAGCAAGTCTGTCATGTATCATTTCCATCTCACAACCTACAGAGCTTAAAGCATTTGCTGCTAATATCTTAGTGTCAGATACCACAGGACAACTTCAGAGATCCTTTACAGTGAATGCCTCAGAGGGACAGAGCTGTTTCAGTTTTATGATAGCATATAAGCCATGTTAACAAATTTGTTTTATGGTTATGGACTTGTTTTGATTTTAGCTGCTTTTTGTCTACAGTAACAACAAAGGACATGTCCATCTGTACAGAAAAAACATGCATATCTTTTAAAATATTACATTTTTATTTACTAAATGTAATAATTTTACTAAATATATACTTAAAACTTATTATAATAAAAGACATAGCTTGTATATGTGTAATATGTGTAAGGCATCAATGGTCAAGAGATATTATAATATTCTTATTAATGTATAATATAATATATATTCATCCATCCATCTTCTTAATTGCTTAATCTTGATTAATTGGACGCTGATCAGGTCATTCACCTATTTTAACCACAGTCAGGGCAAGGCACCAATCCACAGACATACAGACACACACGCACAGACATACACACACTCACACCATGACAACTTAGTCCAAAATCATGTGAATTGGTTACTCTGTCAGAGGAAATCCAATGCCCAAAACAATTTGCCATAACATGCAAATACTATCTTTCTAACTCTGTTCTTATGTCCACATGTTCTGGTTGAAAGACCAGCTATCTAAGATCCTGAAATTCATCATTATAATGTGTTCCTTGTAATCTTGTCATTACCAGTACCCAATAATCTCAAACATTACATTAATATCACTCACGATTAACAAAAAAATTACTCCTGAACTAGAAATATCTCATTGAAATATTTGCTTAATTTTTTTACAGGTTGATTCAACCTGGAAAGACACATGTTTAAAAATATGACTAAATCATTTAAAGTCAACTTCTCTCTTTTATCATCTTTCTTTCCCCAATCACTTTATAAAAAAATTAACACATATATGCATATAGGCAATTTAACAAACTATAGTTTAGTGGAGGGTAATAGAGGGACAAGATTGAAGAAAAGTCAAACATATATTTATTTTCTTAAGATCTATCAGATATATTCTGGCTGTTGAATATGTCTGGTCTGTAGTCTAGATTTGCTGCTGCCTGTCTGTATATATTGTCTGTCTAGTCAATGTCTACTGTTCTTATTTGGGGCAACTTAAAGTTATGTTATGGTTACTCATATATTTACGTTCACACAACTAAGCATTGCCTATTTTTGCAAAGAAAAGTGTATTTTTTACTAGTTGCAATTTTTAGGACTATGTTGGCATCATACAGACAGCCATTAATTTTCCAGTGCAGAGAGGAAGTACCAATATAGTGGCTAAGTGGCTTCATGTCACTATATATAGAATGACATCATCAACTGCTTATGAATATGTAATATGCATATGTATGCGTGTCTCCTAAACTACACTCTTAAAATATAAGTGTCACAAGAGGTTCTTTTTGAAGTAGTTTCTTAGAAGAACCACTAATAGTCTCTAGAGAACTTTCAGTGGAATTTTCTTTAATGATCCAGTTTTGAAAATTAGATGTGCAAGTGTAAAGAACCTTTAAAAACTTCAAAGAGCATCCATATAGTGTAAATGTTCTTTATGAATGAAAGATTTTACATAAAACTCTACATGCCCAAGCTATGTTTATAAAAGTGTGTGTGTTAGAGCTCTTGGCTGTGAGTAGCTTTCACCTACAGTAAGCTGTGATATATGGTAGTGTGTTAGTGCAAAATGAAGCCAGAGCTACTCGCCCACCTGGGCAGGATCAGGCAAACGCTAGAAGAGAAAAGCTGTGCAAACACACATCTATCACCTGCTCAGGAGTGATTTAAAACTATCTGAAGAAGGAAAGAAATGTGTTGCTGTTGCTGGTTTTACTCATTCTTTGCTCCCCAAACTATGCTATCTTTATGAGAACATCCATACTGTCAGTACTGTCATGTACTGCCAAAGAATGTACAAAAACCATGTAGAATACATTTTAAACATTTGGTATTTGAAAATTGCATCTATCAGGTCACACTGTGTTGTTTCTGAGGCAAGACTGAGCAGAGTATATTTGTGAAAACTTGCTGGAAAAACATGTCAAAAGAAACATCAAACAGCTGTCTGATATCAAACACATGTTTTACATGATGTAGAATCAGGGGCAATGCCACCTCACTCTAAGACTGTCTTCATTATCAGTAACAAATGCAGTCTTTGTAATGTTAATAAAAATATAGTTTGGATGTAGTCAGGCTGATAAATTATGACATTAACATGTCCTATATAATCAACTACATAACTGCTCTTTAAAAATGATTCAGGTCCAACAATTTAGCTTCACAATAATGATCAGAATTTACATTTACATATTCATCTTAGAGAAATCAGAAATATATTAATGCCAGAAAAGGAATTTCTGTCTTCCTTAACAGACAGAATTTTAATTTTAAAACAACTTCAAATGTATTCTCTTAAAAATATGGACAGAAATGTTTAAAAGAAATACAACTTTTTAACCTTAACAATTTCACTTGAAATTTTAGTACTAAGACAATCCATATACTGCACATGTACTTTGGATATGAGGACACACATGCACATACAATATATACATAAAAAATGCACTTGACTTTTGTTTATTACCATTATATGTTATTAGGACAGTGTTCAGCCCTGATAAAACAGTAAAATGTTAGTTTAAAAGGAAACGTTGTTGTGTTGAACACTGCTGTGGTACCAAAGCATTGAAAATATAGCAGCTGTTTTTTTTTTATTAAATAACAAAATTACCAACTCATCCGAATATTCAAATACAACACTGATGTTTTGTATTATCTTTAGTTGTTGTGTAGACCAAGCTGCAGCAGCTGCATTTTTCAAGGGTTTTATTGCAACCCCAAATAAAAAAAAGTAGTTCTAAAAGTCAGGGTGTAAGACTGTCCCCTCACAGTCTTGTCCTCGTTTCAGTCGTGTGTCCAGTGCTGTTTTGTTTACATTCTGTCATGTCTCCACCCTTGTCACATCATGTCTAGTCTTGTCATTGGCTGGACATGTCTTGTCATTCCACAGCCCTGGTCCCTCATTTTCTGCCTGTTTACATTTGGTTTACGTATATGCTCCCTTGTGTGTCACAGTCCTCGTCCGTCAATGTATTGTCATCACGCTCTTGTATTATCAACGTTGAATTTGTATTGTCATCATGCTCTTTGTAGTTTTAGTTTCAGAGTTTTGAGTTTTGTAAATAAGACTTTATGATCCATGATGCATCCGCCTCCTCCACGCTTCCTGACAGGGTCTGTCATTGTATGGGGTTGTGTCAGGCCATTTTCCATATTATCCTTTTCTTATTTGGAGTTGCTGAATCCAACATGTGCACTGTAAGTAAGTAAGTAAGTAAGTAAAATTTATTTATATAGCACTTATCACAGACAACAGTCACAAAGTGCTTTACAAGAAAATAAAATAGCTAAGTAATAAAAATCAACAATGGACAAGTAAAACAATAAAACATCACACATTATAAGAACATAGACCAATAAAAAACATACAAGGATATAAAAAGCCTGACGCATCATCCAAACGCCTGCTCGTAAAGAAGAGTCTTTAGCTGTTTTTTAAAAGACTCTACCGAGTCAGCAACTCTTAAAAAGTTGGGTAGTGAGTTCCACAATTTAGGACCCAAAACCTCAAACGCTCGATCCCCACGGGTTTTCATTCTGGTGCGAGGAACAGAGAGCAGATTTGCATTTCTAGACCTAAGAGAACGTGTTGGTATGTGTGGATGAAGTAGATCAGCTATATATATGGGAGCCTGACTGTGTAATGCTCTGTGAGTAATTTGTAGTAAGTCATTTTAATACACTAGGGTTTATATACAGTACACACATCACTGCTGACGGTAACACCTCTGACAAGCCCATCAAATGAGAACACTGACATTGAAAAAGTTCATCTTTTAATATCAATTGTAATTATATTAACTGAAGCACATATGCTGTTTCCACCATAGTATTATTAAAAACAAACTTCTGGACACCTTTTTGTGGTTTATACTAGAAGGTATTTTTGAATGGTGGAGACTCTACTTGCTGCTTGGGCATTGGACCCATTATGTTAATAACAAATTACAATTCAACACCAGATGGCTTCTCAATCTTGTAGATTTATCTGGCAAGTCTGCAACACTCTTCAGTTTTTATCATTCAGATAATGCCAGCATAATGAGACAAGTTTTTCATTAATTGTGAATATGGAGACTTTTGGCAGCAGTACAAAGCCATGTATACTCAGAAGCAATTATTTAAACATGAGAAGCTAACCACATAAGAAAATTAATTACAGAGGTAGAAGTTAAACTTTAAAATGATACAAATAATCTGTTACAAGTAACAAGTTGGCTTGTTATGCTTTAATGGTTTATAAGGTATAAATAGTTTTTTGACCATTAAGAAAGTCAAGACTACAAAAATTGTCTTTACACACTGTTCACTGCTCCATGATAATGTTAATATATATATATATATGCATAGGCTATGGGTGGAATAGCTAAGTGTGTATAGGTATTGAATTTTGAACAAAGAATATGATGGGTGATACAGAAACAGGTGAGATAATGACCTCCTGTGTTCCTTCAGACCAGGCTACTCCGCTTCCCTTTGGTAATGCCAGCCTTCCTGAGGACAGATATACTGCTGGAGATCATTAGACAGACTGTGACTAATTGAGACCAACACGTTCAGGAGAACACCTCAGAACCAAACATGAGTTTAAGCTTAAAAACACAACCACAGGTTCTTTTCATTAAATCAAGTCTCTCACGCTCAAGAACTTCTTGTTTTCTTGTTTTCCAGTGTTGTGGAGGTTGATATTGTTTATAAGCAATGGGGAATAGTCTAGTTTATTGTGGCTTGGCCTGGTTCTGGCTGTTGAGTGCTTACACTCAAATAGCAGCCTCCAGCTGCATCCACTTTTTCTCCAAATCATTACCATTATTCATTCTGGTCAGCTGTGGAGCTGAGAGAATGCTGTAAGGGATGTGAGAGGTTTTGGAGATGGGTTTCATGCAAACCTATCTTAGACCACAAAATGGAGGAAAACAATGACAGCAGTTCTTTGGAGATGCTGTATGACATGCCTTTAGGAAAAGAGCTCCTGGTTAGCCTTTCATGCACTTGAACAAATTCATGTGGGCTTCAGAATACTGCTCCACAATGACTTGATTGGAATGAGTAAATGTTCCCCTCTCTGATGTGGCTTTATTGTGATATTTTTTTGCATCAGAAAAAGAGACTACTTTTACTGTATTCTACTTTTTCTGAACTTCATGGAAAATAATTTGGTGAAATAGATTTTTTAAATATTTATTTTACAAACTGATCATTTTAAAAGTCATTTTACAAACTGATGTAAAAGCTTATATTTACTATGGACCTCAGCTCATCCAAAATTTCTTCTCAAGGTAATTTTGCGGCAGTAACATCATTAACTCTATACTAAATGTTGGAACATATCTTCTAGGATTTGATTGCATTCAGTCATGAGAGCAGGTATTGATGTTAGATGATTAGATTTGAATCACAAACTCCACTCCTACTATGCTAAAGGAATTGAATATAGCCAAAGACATTATACGTCAAGTCTGTTCACTCTGCTGCTATCTTGGTAAGGCTGACAGGCAGTTATTTCCAGCCATATCAGACCAGAATCATATTTCTTTGAATGGAGAGAGACTATATATATATATATATATATATATATATATATATATATATATATATATATATATATATATATATATATATATA
>BRDA01093225.1:0-13028 GCA_036984385.1 Crenuchus spilurus
TATAGGTCCTAAAATGGAGCCTTGAGGAATTCCAAATCACATTTTTGTATGAGTAGAGGAGACATTTAATTTAACAAACGTAGCGGTCTGTAAGGTAAGACTTAAACCATGAAAGGGCTGTTCCTGTGATTCCAACCATGTTATTTAGTCTTTCTAGTAGAATAATATGATCAATCGTGTCAAAGGCTGCACTAAGGTCAAGCAGCACCAGTATAGACACACAGCCTTGATCAGAGCCGAGAAGGAGGTCATTTGTTATCTGAACTAAAGCCATCTCAGTACTATGGTGCGGCTTAAAACCTGATTGAAATTTTTCATATATGTTGTTTTTATGCAAATATTAGAGAAGTAGTTGAGCCACAGCTTTTTCTAAAATCTTAGATACAAATGGCAGGTTTGAAATAGGTCTATAGTTAGACAATATGCTAGGATCAAGATTTGGTTTCTTAATCAGGGGTTTTATAACTGCTAGTTTAAATGCTTTGGGTACATGACCCAGTCTAAGGGATGAATTTAAGATTGTTAAAAGTGGATGGATTATAACTGGTAAAACCTTTTTAAATAGTTTAGTTGGTATTGCATCAAGTGTGCAGGTTGTACAGTTTGACAAGTAGATGAGTTTCTCCAATTCTAGTTGTGGAAGTCGAAGGCCTCTAATTTTTCTTTTATGTTTTGATCTATATCAACTATCAGATGACAGACCAACTGGATTTATCAATGTGGTATTTATTGTTTGTCTTATATTTTCAATTTTGTTGTTAAAAAAGTCAATAAAAGCATTGCTGGTGTGGGTGGCTGGCATCTGTGGACCAGTAACTGTCTGTTTGTTAGTAAGTTTAGCCTTATTATAAGGTTGGACGCTCAGATGATCCCCTGCTCTAGCCAGCCCTGTGGCACTGAATTATTCAGCCAATTCAGCTTGATTTTGCTGACTGAGCTAAAAAACACTGTGAAATCGCTTAAGCCAAATGAGTGTCTTGGACATTGTCCCGGCCAAGATATTAATTGCTGGGATAGACACAATCGACCCCTGTTTGTTAACATTTATTAATGCCTGTCTCTCTCAAGGGGTGTACCCTGATGCTTTTAATCATGCCCAGGTTAGACCACTTCTTAAGAAGACACATCTCGACGTTGCATTTCCCTCTAACTACAGACCTATATCAGTATTTCCATTTCTTGCAAAAGTCCTAGAAAAGGTTGTGCTGAGACAATTGTTGGAGTTCTTAGAAGATAATGCACTCTTTGACAAGTTCCAGTCGGGCTTCAGACACTCGCACAGTACGGAAACCGCTCTACTCAGAGTATACAATGACATTGTTCGATTGCTTGATGTGAAACAGTCAATGGTGCTGGTTTTATTAGATTTGGCATCGGCGTTTGACACTGTCGATCATGATATTTTATTAATGCGCCTACATGACTGCATTGGCATCCGGGACCTGGTTTTTAAATGGTTCTCTTCGTACCTAACTGGCCGCACCTTTTCGGTATCAACAGGAGACGTTTGCTCTTCCACGGCATCTTTTGACTGTGGGGTTCCCCAAGGCTCAGTACTTGCCCCTATCCTTTTCTCCCTCTATTTACTGCCCTTTGGTAGGGTGCTAGCCGACAGTAAAGTTTTTTATCACTTTTATGCCGATGATGTGCAAATTTATGTACCTATCCAGCGTAAGGATCCATTTCCTTTGACTTTAGTAACGGAATGCATAACGGCAATTAAGCAATGGCTGGCGTACAATCATCTTCACTTAAATGAACAGAAAACGGAGTTCATCGTTTTTGGGAGTGAGGGTATAACTGACGCCTCTGCCCTGTCATTGTCAACTCAGGTTCGGGACCTGTGTGTGATCCTTGACGATAAGCTAAAATTGGACAAGCACATCAGCAATGTAGTCAGGTCTAGCTTCTTCCAGCTCCGGATGCTGGCCAAAGTGAAGCCGTTTTTGGACCAGCAATTTTTGGAGATGGCTATACATAGCCTAATCTCCTCTCGCCTGGACTATTGCAACTCCTTGTATTTGGGGGTGCCACAGTCCACGCTGCGTAAGCTGCAACTGGTAGAGAACGCTGCCGCCCTTTTTCTGACTGGCATAAGACATAAGGCATAAGATTGGAAAGACTGCACTGGTTGCCGGTCAAGTACCGAATAGATTTTAAAATCTTATTGCTGGTATTCAAAGGATTACATGATCAGGCCCCTGTGTATTTAAGAGAGCTACTAATCCCCCATACTTTCTCCCGCTCATTGAGGTGTGAGAACCAGGGGTTGCTCGAGACTCCCCGGGCTGTGAGCACACGGTGGGGCAATAGGGCGTTTGCCCTAGCGGCCCCCGGCCTCTGGAATAGTTTATCTGTCGATTTACGTCTTATCCCTGACCTTTCCACCTTCAAAGTATGCTTAAAAACGTATCTTTTTCGGATGGCTTTTAGTACTGGGTAACTTTTGCAATGGTGTTTGTCAGTCAGAGTCTGTTGTTTTACTGTTGGATTGATGGGTTTCTATTTTTACTTGGTTTTAAGTCTTATTGTTGTTTTATATTATCTTATGTTGTATTTTTATTGTAAAGCACTTTGGGCCCACCGATGGTCGGGCGGAAAGTGCTATAGAAATAAAGCTTACCTTACCTAAGTTTTGAGATCTCACTAAAGAGTACTCTAGGGTTGTCTTTATTATTTTCAATCAAGGAAGACAGATACACTGAACGCGCACTGATGAGTGCCCTTCTATCTCTGATTTTTTTTAATAGTGATTAGGTTTTTGTGACACGCTGTTTGAGATTTTCTGTGTTTAAATTTGGTTTAGGGCACAGATACAGTCTTAATACTGCAACAAGTGTTTGTATTTCTGAGAGCAAGTGCTGTAGATACATCCTTCCCTTTTATGAGCAGACAAATTATATTATATAATGACCATTATCTGTAAGAGTATCATTAAGGTCACTTACCTGCTCGCTGTGTAATTTACTTACCTGATGTTTGTGAATGGGGTTAGTCAGTCCTGACGTAGAACATCCACGATTTTTCCCGAGAGGACCGCACAACCTAAGCGACTGGGGTGAATCCCATCCCAGCAGTAGAGTGCAGGATGCTCCCGAAAGCACTACCAGTTGTCCACATGGTCCATGCCGACAGTGCCGCACCATATACATATTGTGCAGTGGAGTTATCTACATTGTGCAGTAGTGAGCTACATTATATTGCAACAGTCCGTAATAGTGCAAATGAGAAGTTTAGTGCAAAAATGCTTTTAGAGTCTATGAGGTAGTCATGAGCTACTGACCCTCTCCACTTCAAGGTCCCGGATAAATAGTGGCTGATGAGGTCTCCTTTGTTTCCTCATGTCCACTATCATCTCCTTTGTCTTGTTTGTGTTGAGGGCGAGGTTGTTGTCCGTACACCATCTCACCAGACTGTTCACCTCCCTCCCGTAGGCTGCTTCATCTCCGCCAGTGATACGACCTGTCGTCAACAAACTTCAGGATGACGTTTTTGGGGTGGGAGGCGACAGTCATAGGTGAACGGCATATAGAAAATGGGGCTGAGGGATACCAATGCTGGTGCTGATGCTGTCTGAGGTCCTATTTCCAATCCTGACAGACTGTGTCCTGCCAGTCAGAAAGTTCAAAAGCCAATCACAGAGGGTGGGATGTAGTCTGAGAGATAACAGTTTGTAGGTGAGTTTATGGGGGATGACCGTGTTGAAGGTGGAGCTGTAGTCAATGACGAGTATCTTGGGAGAGGTGGGAGAGGGAGACATGAAGGGCAGTGGCATTGGCATCTGAGGTGGACCTGTTGGCCCGGTAGGCATATTGCATGAGGTCTGTAGTGTTTGGTATACTGCTCAATTACTCAAAGCGGGTGTAAAACACATTGAGGTCATCTGGAAGGCTGTTCGAGGAGCTGATGGTATTGTTGGGCCTGGACTTAAAATCTGTGATTTGGTCCAGACATTGTCACATATGTCTGGGGTTAGTAGTAGTATCCCTTTCTAGTAGAGTCTTCTTTCTGTACTGTGTTTTGGCTGATCTTATGGCCTTCTTCAGTCTGTACTGCACAGCTTTGAGCTCGACCTCATTGCCGAATCTATAAGCCGCAGAGCGTGCTCATAGCAGTTGCAGTACCTCACTGTTTACCCAGGGCTTCTGGTTGGGGAACTTCCTGACCTGTATGGTGGGCACAGTGTTCTCAATACAAGTGCTAATGTACCCATACACATACTCAGCATAGTCATTGATGTTCACAGAGTCCACATCCCAGTCAGTTATGGCAAAACAGTCCTGCAGAGTGCTCTCAACCTGAGATGTTCACAGCTGAACCTGTCTTCTAACAGGACGTGACTACTTGAGATACAGAAACAGAGAGATGTGGTCTGAGTCTCCAAATGGGGGTGGGGTGTGGCCTTAAATCCACCATGTATGTTGCTGTAAACGTGATCTAAGATGTTCTTGCCATGGGTGGGGATGTTCACATGCTGGTGGTATTTAGTTGATACAGTCCGTAAATTTCACTTGTTGAAATCACCTGCAACAATGAAAACAACATCAGGATGGGCTGTCTCTTAAGCCCTGATGACATCATAAAGCTTACTGACTTACTGAGTGCCGCTGTATAGTTAGCCCGCAGGTGGCTGTAGACCGTGGCTAAAAATACACATGTGAATTCCCGTGGAATGTAGAAGGGGCGACATCTCAATAGTAAAAACTCTAGATCTGGGGAACAGTGCTTGTTTACAGTCCGTACATCTTTACACCACAAGTTGTTGACATACACACACGCCTCCCCCTGTTGTTTTACCGAACGCTGCAGTCAGATCTCCCCGATGTAATGAATGAATCTCTAGCCGAGTCCGGGATATTCTCTGAAAGCCAAGTCTCAGAGAAAATCAGAGTTCAGCACTCTTTTACTTCTCTCTGCGACATGATCCTGGCTTGTAGTTCGTCCAACTTGTTCTCCAGGGACCGTACGTTGGTTAGCAGGAGACTGGGCAGTGGTGGTTGGCTAGCGCAAGCTTTTAGCCTAGCCCACCTCTTATGCATCGCTGTCTCTTAAGCACTGTCCTGGGGTCCACGTGCTCACGCAAGGTTGATGCTTCAGGCCCTTGCTGGGAGTAGCGGTGGTTGCGATAGGAGCGCACAATGGGTTGTAGCTCCAGTGGAATATGTCCAGTAAATTCCAGTTTATATGCAGCGATGTCCAGTAATGCCTGTCTGCTGTATGTCTGTAGTGCAAGGCATTTGTGCACTACGTTCAAAACAAGAAATAAAAACCTACAAATGAGAAAAGCGAAAGAAGCTATATCCATGAGCAGAGCAAACAAACATGTCTGCCAAGGAGGGCGCCATGATAAGTTCAGGTTGACCTTTCACAGCCACTAAACCACCAATTGAATGTCTGGAATTACCATATCACTGTCATATGATTGCATTATTTGGTGGGAGACAATGTGTCTCTGCTTATTTAAGCTCCTCTCCCAAATATCTAAAAATATATTTTGATTCAAGATAGAGCCTTTAATGTTTCTGGCGTATGTTTAGTTTTGTTTCTAAGATTAAAAGGCGGGTAATAGTCCATGAGGTCACATAGAAACCGAAGGTAACTTCATGAGTCATCAGGAGCACACTGAGCAACATTGGTGCGCATGGAAGGGTTGCAAGGAGAAACCCAGTGACAGGATGAGACGAAAATAAATATTTTTGTTTAAATGAGGTGGTGTTTGACAAAAGGGAAGAACTGCATTCCAGCAGAAAAACCTTCTGTGACACATGGTAGAGGTGGTAGTATCATGGTTTGGGCCTATTTTGCTGCATCTCAGCCAGCGCAACTTGCATCATTGATGGAAGAATGTATTTGGAACTATACCAACAATTTCTAAAGGAAAATGCCAGGACATCTGTCAGTGGACTGAATCTTAAAAGAATGTAGGTTATGAATCAAGACCAAAAACTTATGTGAAGGATTGAACAACAATTACCAAAACCTTTAATATTGCAGGCTTGCGGTTATTGTTGCACAAGAGTGTCACACCAGATACTTAAAGCAAAGGTTCACATACTTTTGCTACTCGCAGACATGTAATATTGGATCTCAATATATAAATTACCAAGTCTGATATTTTTGTCTCATTTGTTTGATTTGGTTTTCTGTATTTCCATTTATGACTTCTGTGACCATCTGGGTATGTTTTAGATCAAATGTGTGCAGAAATATAGAGCATTTTAAAGGGTTCACAAACCTTCAAGCACCACTGTATGTTAAGTATGACGGCATACCTAAATGCCAATCATTCCAAAAGGTTAATATACGTACATTTTCTTAATCTTAAAAAGGATTTCAGCTAGTAAATGAAACTGCATAGATGAACCCAGTTTATCTTGTTTATCAAAGTATTATTTTCCAACAGTGTGACTGGAGATATGAGTCCGAGCTCACAGCACATCTACATGTGGAAGATATCGTAGGTTGGAAGGATGATGTCAGAGTATCAAACCAAACACATGGGCAAGCTCCTTTGAAGAAAAGATTCAAAGCCTCATTTTATGATCAAGATATCAACCTGCCCACCTCAGCAGTTAACTTGGATAAGAAGGAGGAAACACATGAAGGGGTGTGCAAGGTGGATACTGCATTGTCTTCTGTGTGGACTTCATTAAAATCCAAAGTCACCTCTGACAGTGACTTTGATGTCAATCAAGAAGAAAGACTAATTTCATGCCAACATACCTCCAACAACCCTGTGACTGATGTGAAGTATGCAAATGTCTTATTACCTCATGCAGTTAAAGCACAAGAAGAAATGCTACAGAGGAACCCAAAATATGTGGGGGACCATATTATTGTAACAAGTCCTGATCCACACTGTAGTCTGCAAAGAGAATGTTCAGCTCCGGTAGAAATGTTTTATTCACCTAAATGGAATGTTTGCTCAAAACTGTACCCTCTCAGACAACATGTAGCCAACTTGAGAATCATTCTATCCAACATCAAACACTTCCTATCCAAGTCTCCACCAGACAGCTATAGGCTAAACTGTTCTTTAAACAGTGAGCATGATAAAGACGACAAATCGGATGAAAATTTTTGTGGGACATTGGGAGATCCTGATCAATTCCAGACCAGTTTCAGTCTTCAGGTTTCAGTGGATGGTGATGTAGCCTGTAACTCAACTGGATCCATTCAACAATCACCTGGTGCTTTAGAAATTAATATTAAACCTACACCATTACCTGATAACATGGTGTCTTCTGCTCTAAGCAAAACTGCCCACTGTCCTGCTTCCTGGGATGTAATTTTTGATGATGGCCTGGATGACAGACGACAGACAATTAAGGAGCCTGGTGTACCACTTAAATCTAAACAGCATATGGAGTTTAACAGTTTAGATGAGTCTGTTGATTTATTTGGGGATGATGAAGCTTTCCTTCAAGTATCATTACCAGAAGTTGAGACTCCAAACAAAGAATTGGTGACCCTCAACAACACACTACAAATGCAGCAGACAGGAAAGACCACATCTGGTGAACAGCAAAATTCAAACCGTGTTATTGCTCCTTACTCTTCTAAGAATTTAAAGATGCCTCACCATTTATTCTTAGGAGAGAAACTCCCAGCTCAAGAGAATTCTGAGGTTTTTGATTATTCTCAGGACATTTTTTCAGTAAACTTTGATCTTGGGTTTTCTTTTGACTCTGATGAGGAGAAAACTGCAGAGCAAGCCCCTAATGTGGAGAGAAAACCGATATTTAACTCATTTAACAAGAAAAGGTCCCATGAAAATCAAAATGCTTCAACTCCTAAAGGATGTTTAATGGACAGGAAGGCAGTTTTGTTGCCAGTTTCCAAAACCAACTTGTCACCCATATTCAATGAAAATAATTTACTAATGCATTTAAATCCCTGTCCCAAAAACACAAATCTAGAAATCTCTTCTAAAGTCTGGCATTCTAATGCACAGTCATGTGGAAATAACTTATCCCAGCAGTCTCTGCTTCAGACTGGAAAGACTATTCATCAACATCTTCCTTGCTCAGGTAATTTCACACAAGTTCCTTATAATGTAATGCATTTTTTATTATGATATTGTCCTTATACATTTTTTACTTCTTGACCAAGAATCTGTGGGAAGAAAATTTGATCGGCAGAAAGAATTCCATTTGTTTGTAACGGAGATATATATATATATATATATATATATATATATATATATATATATATATATATATATATATATTGCTGTTTTTTTGTATGTCTTTTTAAGGACCACTAAAAAACATCAATGATGAGGATGCTGTATTAAGCAAGCAAGGACTTCAAGAAAATGGCTGTAATCCACTCTCTCCAGAGGTAATGAGCATTACAGGACACTTAAGTATACAGTGCCTTGTGAAAGTATTCCCCCCCCCCTGCTTTTTACCTGTTTTGTTACATGACATCCTGTATTTATTGAGATCAAATTTTATTTTTCGCTATTTTACGCTATGTCTGGCACAAAACCAATACATCTCATCACCCCAAGAATACTATCCCCACAGTGAAACATGGTGGTGGCAGGATCATGCTGTGGGGATGTTTTTCAGCAGCAGGGACTGGGAAACTGGTCTGAGTTTAGGGGAAATTGGATGGTGCTAAATACATTGATATTCTTGAGAAAAACCTGTTTCAGTCTGTCAGTGATTTGAGACTGGGACTGAGGTTCACCTTCCAACAGGACAATGACCCAAATAATACTGCTAAAGCAACACTCAAGTGATTTAAAGGGAAATGTGTAAATGTATTGGAATGGCCTAGTCAAAGCCCAGACATTAATCCAATTGACAATCTGTGGTCAGACTTGAAGATTGCTGTTCACCACTGAAAAGCATCTAACTTGAAGGAGCTGGAGCAGTTTTGCTGGAGGAATGGGCAAAAATCCCAGTGGCAAGATGTGTCAAGCTCATAGAGACTTATCCAAAGTAACTGGCAGCTGTAATTGCCACAAAAGGTGTCTTTACTAAGTCCTGACTTTAGTGGGGTGACTAGTTATGCATACTGACATTCTGTTATTATGTTGTGTTTGTTGTTTGCTTCACAATAAAATGAAAATCAAATGTTCAGAGTTGTAGAGATCCATCCATCCATCCATTATCAACCGCTTTATCCGGGGCCGGGTCGTGGAGTTGTAGAGATGTTCTGTAAATTAAATGATGCAAACTAGTTAATTGATGGCCTTAGTTGAGAATTGAAAACCTAAACTTGTGCTGTACACAGATCATCAGTTTCTACGGGGTTTGACAGCCCATCATTATTCATCTGTGCCTCTGTGTGCTTATATGGCTACTTATGGAGTTATATTTCAACATACTATTACAAATGATAAAAATTATATAATAAATAAACATTTATAAAATATTCAGGAAATTTTTGTCAATTTTAGTTAGCAAATATACACAGGGAAATTGTGCTCAAATCTCTGCATAAAGTCCTTCAAGCTGGCCGCAGTTCTGATGGAGCTTCCCCTACTGTCCAAAAGTTAATTACATTTCACTCATCACATACTGTACCTGCAAAGTCCGAATTAACTGTCTTGTAAAGCTTGGTTGTTTCCATTTGCACATCACATGCCTCCCAAAAACTCATAGACTTCCTGTTGGGCGGAGTCAGATAATTCCAAGTGATTCTTAAACTATATGATGAGATCAATGATCACACCAAATTTGGTGCATGTTGGACAAACTTCATCTCAGCCACTTCCTACCTTTGGGGGGGCTATAGAGCTCGTGGAGCACACCCATGCCCTGTCTCTATGTCCTCTGACTGGCAATATGCCCACTCCTTGAGAGAGTAGGAGGAGTTTCAACCTTCAATTCAGAGTGAATTCTCATCATTTGGGAGACAACTGTCAGCTTTAGTCTTGTTAATCACAGGGACACGGGTGCCCCCCAAATACGTGTGGTGCCCCACACACAGCACATGATTCGCGTATGAGGAGCGCTGGCCCTGCGCGCACAGAAAAAATCCCTGTTTCACTCAGCTTTTAAGAGAATAGTTTAACCATTTGAATTAACCGGTGATGTTGCTCTCGGTAGAATTAAAACACTTTGAGAATAACAATAACCAGAAGATTGTCTAATGCAGGTGTTGTATCTAGAAGATGTAAAAAGCCATTACTGTCTAAGAGGACATATGACAAAGAATTTTTTTGGCAAAAATATAGAAAGTGTGTTTTAGAGTGGATCAGCAGAGTTGTGGAAAGTGATGAATCACAATTAAGAGTTGCATTGTGGGAATTAACCTGTTTTTTATACTTTTGTATTTTCAGCAGTCAGAAATCTGTCTTGAAGGGGATTCTCCCATCCAACCACCTAGAAAGCGTTTTAATCAACTGAATATGGTATGCCTGTAACTTTTTTTCCACTTGTTTTTTTTTTTTTTTCCATGGATGGAAATAAGTTTGTAGTTATGTTTTATGTTGTTTATTATATATCAAAGATGGTTTTATTTTCTAGTCAGAGGACAGTGAAGCTGAGTCAGATTTTGACTGTAGACAAACCTGCTTCCCTCAGCGCAAAGTGCCTTGGCCTTGTAAACACTCACCAAGTACTCGGGTGAAACCTAAGGTAAAGATAAGTACTCTGCAATGAACAAAACCTTGTATTTCCAAAATGCTTGCTTTTCAGATTATCAAAATAAATGATAATCCTGCCTTTATGTTGTGGCTTTTGTCTTCATTTGACCCTCCACCTCAAATCTCCTAGAAGATACTTCACCGAGCCAGGCGATGCTTCCTGGATGAAGAGGCAGTACTCTCTGAAGGAGATTCTGTCTCATTAGATGAATCTGATGGAGAAGAACTGGACCACTCCTTGAACGGCTTTGTAGTAGACACCACAGAGTTGTCTCAAGGTCTTAATGGTAAGAAAAATATGTCTGTAAGAATTGTTTCAATGTGGAAATATCCTGTATATCTAGGAATATACAGTACCTCTATAAATGTGCATGTAATGCAATATATAGATATGGCCACCAGCTGTAAAGCGTACATCAATAATTAAATGATTATTAGATAATTCTCTTAATGGAATCAAAGCACTGTTGTACATTGCTCTGAATAAGAGGGTCTGCCAAATGCTGTAAATGTAAATGTTGTATGTGGCTGCTCCACCTCCCTGGTTTCAACCTGCCTAAGTGCCCACACCTGAACGTGATCAGTGGCTATCAGGCTGATCAGGTTTCAGAGTGTGGGACGTTCACCTCATCTACCTCACCGCTACTCACCGCCTCTCACCTCATCAGACCTCATTACCACACAGTCTACAGTAGCAGCAGTGTCTGCATGGTCTGCTCACCTCAGCTACATGGTCCTGGACAATCCTGCTGGAAGCAGTCCAGCCTCAGATCCTCAGACCTCCAGCTGTCAGACCCCAGCAGTTAGGCTGCAAGCCCTTCGGCCTCCAGAAGTTAGGCCTAAAGCCCTTAGGCCGTCAGCAGACAAACCTCCAGCCCTCAAGACTCCAGAAGTCAAACCTCAAGCCCTCGAGTCTCCATAAGTCAAACCTCAAGCCCTCGAGTCTCTAGAAGTCAGGCCTAAAGCTCTCAAGCCCTCAGAAGTCAGGCCTAAAGCCTTTAGGCCTTCAGCAGTCCAACCTCAAGCTCTCAAGCCCTCTGATGTCAAGCCTTCTGAGCCCTAGTCTCCCTCCGCTTGTGTGGTCTATGTCTGTCTAGTTATCCTGGTCTAGTCTAGTTTCTCCTTGTGGTTATAGGTGGTTCATGTCTAGTCTATGTAGGTTCTTCCAGCCTCCCTACACTCTCTTCCTTCGTGATAGTAGCTGATAAGGAAAGTCAGCTACTGCTAGAGAGTGTAGGGTGGGCTTGGATAGTGCTTTGCCTACCGTGTTCCACCTATATTTGGTCTGTGTGGTTTAGTTTGTAGTTTTAGGTCCATGTCAGCCCTCCTACATTCTCAGCCTTCGTGATAGTAGCTGATGAGGTACGTCAGCTACTGCTGGAGAGTGTAGGTTGGGCTGGGGTGGTTCTTAGTCTTCAGTGTCTGTCTTATGCTTTGTCTTTGTGGCTTAGGTTTAGTTTGTGTTCTTGTTAGCCTCTCGTGTCAGTGCATCCCCACTTCTAGCTTTCATGATAGTAGCTGATCTCAGCGGTCAGCTGCTGTTAGAAGTGGGCGATGTACTGATCGGACGTCTAGCCTATAGAGGTGTATGAGGCCCTTATGTCTCAGGCCCCTATGTCTCAGGCCCCTGTGTCATGCCTTTGAGTCAGGTCAGTGTCTTAAGTCAGTCCTTGTTAGGTCCGTCTGTGTCATGTCCTTGTGTTAAGTCCATCTGTGTCAGGTTATTGTGTAGGAGTCAGTTTATGTCTAGTCCTTGGGTTAGGCTATTTATGTCTCTTTGTTCTGTCTTTGTTCTGTGTTTTACTTTCAATAAATATAATTATATTGCGCATTGCAAAGCAATGCACAATATACTGTCATTAGTTTTTCATATATTCTTCTTCTTCTTCCGCTGGATTTTTGACGCGCTTCTTGTCCCGCAGTTTTCGAGATATCAACACCATTCCAACTCCAGATTGTTCGGTCCGATTGTGTGATCCGGGCTTGTATACAGAATTTTGATCGGATTTGCGGACTTCCTTAAGTTTCTTAAGTCAGATACCTTATTTAAAGCTGGTCCCTTTGACCTCCATTCATTTTTGGCCATACCAAATTCCACGCTTCCATTTGCCAAACGACAACCAAAATTGATATACTACATCATGGCAGGTAACAGAGCTCTAGTCCAGAGCCATACTGACCCCACTCCTTTTTTTGTCACCTTTGCCATAGCAACCGCCTTGGGGGCCATAGCAACCACCACAAATACCAAAACATCACCTTACAAACCAACTCGGATACCTTAGCTTGTGGGCCATGTTAGCAATGCGCAATATCCCGTGTTTCCTTTAGGAAATGCACTTTTCTAATTTAATGACTGTTCCTCTGTCTCCTGGCCCATCACTTACAACAGTAAAGTTTTTTTTTTTTTTTTTTTTTTAAATAG
>BRDA01093237.1:0-23768 GCA_036984385.1 Crenuchus spilurus
CTTTGGCATTTGTGGTGGTTGCTATGGTGTTGTTATTGTATATGTGATGCTTGCTAAGGTGTTGCTAGTTGGTCGCTAAGGTGTTGCTATGGTATCCATGGTGGTTGCTATGGTTTTGCTAAAGTGTTGCTAGGTGGTTACTATGGTGTTTGTAGGTAGTTGCTAAGGGGTTGCTATCATATCTGGGGTTGTTGCAATGGTGTTGCTAAGATGTTGCTAAGTGGTTCCTATGTTATTGCTAAGGTGTTGCTATGATATCAGTGCGGGTTGCTATTAGGGTTGCCACCCGTCCTGTAAAATACGGAATCGGCTGTGTGATCAGCTGACCTTCTTGTGAGAACCCATTTTTTAACATATTTCTGTGGATTCCACTGTTTAACAGGAGGCCCAACCAAAGAAATAAACATTAATGCTGACACATTTGTGATTTCTAGTTGGGCTCTGAGAGGGGTAATAGTTTGGTTCATTTTGCTGAACCCCCTTTCACAGTCAGTAGTGCTGACTGCCAGTGATTTCACAGCTTGCTGAAGCTTCAGCAGCCCACCAGTCACAGGAGCTTCTGGCTGATCTTTAAGATCTCTGTAGCCCTGTCTCGCTCCAGAGAAACTAATATCAAAGAAGCTACAGAGCAGAGTTTAAAGCTAAATAGTGCTTTAAACTAAACAATCGGATCAGATTATGTTGTTGACTGGATTTTTGATTAATCACCAGAATTAACTGATGCATTTGGTCTACTTGTGAACTTTACTCTAGACTTGTAAACCACTACTGGTACAAGCAAAAATATATTTTTAGTCATTTTTCTGAAGACAAGAGTATTTTAGCCAATTATATAGGCAAAACGACTGACAAGACAGTCCATATTACTGTGCATTTTTTCTGTGAAATAAATTTGAATGGTTTAGAATTTGTTCACGACTTGATGATTAAGGACAAATGTACCCACATTTACAAACATGAAGGTGCACCATTTGAGTTTGAACCACTGCAGTATTCCTGGGCTAACTTGTCAACACAAGTCCTCTCATATTCATCATTGACGCAGAAGTCCCAACCAGCATGATACCACCATTAACGCCAACTCACTGGATATTCCCATCATCACATTGGGTTTCCCATCCTTATTACTTTAGCCATTTCTAACAAAAGTCACTGTCTGCACTGCTAATGTTAATTCGGCTGTTTTGCTATAAGGAATAACGTTAGCTAACATAGTGTTAACGTCATAGACACAGGTTGAGGTAGCCTAGCCAGGGGCTCACCTCTCTCATTTCTCCGTCCTTCTTCATCCCATCTGCGAGCAAAAATTTTTCTGATATCCATCTACAGGAGTAATAATGTTTAACTCAATCAAGATAAAAATAATATATGATATTATAAGTATTCAGCAAGTTATGTGCTAACGTTACATTACCTTTAGTCACGTAGCTCTCTCTCTCTCTCTCTCTCTCTCTCTCTCTCTCTCTCTCTCTCTCTCTCTCTGTACACGTGAATAAATTATCATATTAAGTAACTGGTGAAATTTATAGTGGCTCACTGCAGATCAATGCCCCAGTAAAATATGTCTGGCGACGCCCCTGCAAAATCGATTCGCTTTGTTCTAAATGTGTGACACACCGGCAGCATCGGCTCATTAGAACGAGCACTGGAAATGTTCTTTCTGTAAAATGCAAAACTCTATAAATATATAATTTAGAACAAAAATAATGATTTCAGTTGTTTTTACATTTCTACATTTACTTCATTTCATTCACTGTTGAATTGACATTATTTTATTACTAGCTTAAGCTAAGCAGCAAAAGAAGAAGAAGAAGAAAATTCTTTTGATTTTGGAGGTGTAAGAGGTCTTTTAAGTAAACCAAGCCATAAAAGCCCATCACTAGTGCACGTCTTCACCAATGAAAGCATTGTCTGCATTGCTAAGATACACCTGAAAATGGTGCACAATTTTAAAATATAGCATCTACCGAAGGCAATTTTAGTCCGCTATATAATGTTTCTCTGACAGTGTAAGACCTTTTATTATATAGGTGCAATATTCAAGCCGCACGAAACCTGCAACGTAATCCCTCCCCCCACATACACTCCAACCCCAAACACCTAATCAAGCCAGCCAGTGTATGTTTATATCATTAGAGGCCTATTTATTTATCAGTGAAGTATATATTTCGGTATATAATCGGTATATAAAATAACAAAATGATCAGAACACACTCTGTCATAGTCAATTGCTGACCAGTTTTCACGCCTCATGGAATCTTCCCAAGTTTGTGGTATCTTTAGGAAACCTATAGTACGATCTTTTCTGTTGCTGTTGTTTGTCTAGCCGTTGCCGATTACTGCATTGTGGTACACAACATCTAGAACCCTGATTGGCTTGTTTCTACGTATTTTAAACTTTCCTGCTGACACATTCACTGCTGCCATTATGTAAACAACTACATCGGATGTTGCCGGTCGCGCATGGAATTGTGGGATTGTATATAGGGCGAATATCCTTTTTCGTGTATTTTTTCATGTATTTTTTTATTTATTTTTTTCTCTGTACAATTACTTGTGTGCAATTATTTATTTAGTCTTTTATATGTGCATTTATTTATTTAAACTTATGTAATTTTTTTGTCATATGCAGAGAGTTTTCATCCGAGAGAGTTTTTTTGTAGCTTCTCTCTCTCTGCGCGTGCAACAATCCTGTGCGACTTCAACAGAGGTGAACACGAATTTGGCTCCCAGACACGACTCTCCTCTGATCGCTCACTTCAAAGAGTCGACTCTAAGACCTGTCACTCACTCACTCACTCACTCACTCACTCTCTCTCTCTCTCTCTCTCTCCCTCCCTCGCTCTCTCTCTCTCTCTCTCTCGCTCTCTCCCTCCCTCCCTCACACACTGAAACACGACAGATAGGGTGACAGAGAGAGCAGCAGATTCACACATATCGTTCTGTCTCAATTCAACCTTATTTCACCCCCTTTGATAAAAATACGGAACAAAGCGCGTCCCGTATCAGTTCAATGCGGAATGTGACTTTTAATGTACAAATACGGAACAATTCCGTATTTTACGGGACAGGTGGCAACCCAACTTATGTACTATTTGATAATGTGACATTTGTAGGGCTATCCACCAGTTGAATTCATTTTTGGCTATTTTCATAAAAAATGTGTACCACAAATTATTGTGCGTGATAGTGTAGCTTAGTGTTGATAGCATGCAACAACGTGTTTACACTAAAAACCCACTGCATAAATTGAAAATACAAGTTGACACAACAAGATATGATGTTTAATATGAAAAGACATATTATCTGCATATAGTTACAAAATCTAGTAGATATCACGTAAGAATTTACTTACCAAATAAAGTTGTAAACAGTTTATGTAGCATAGCTGGCATAGACAAACAAGAGAAAATGGTGAACGGGATGTTGCCGGTTGTGTGGTGCATTCTGGGATTTGTGAAAGGGGCGAATAGGAACATTTATAAAAGGAATCTATTTCTACATTTCCATGCATAAAAATGATTTGGCTAACTCTTGAAATCCAAAATAGACAACAAAAATTCACTGAAATATGGTCATCAGTATGGAAAGTGTTATCATTTTGTGATATAGTGAAATATGTGACCATGTTGCAGCTAGATACATACATACATATATATATATATATATATATATAATTATTTTCTTTTCATTCTGGTCTTTCTGTAAAATGCAAAACTCTATAAATATATAATTTAGAAAAAATATATGATTTCAGTTGTTTTTACCTTTCTACATTTACTTAATTTCATTCACTGTTGAATTGACATTATTTTATTACTAGCTTTAGCTAAGCAGCAAAAAAAAAGAAGAAGAAGAGGAAGCAAAGTCTTTCGATTTTGGAGCTGTAAGAGGTCTTTTAAGTAAACCAAGCCATAAAAGCCCATCACTGGTGCGAGTCATGACCAATGAAAGCGTTGTCTGCATTGCTAAGATAGACCTGAAAATGGTGGTCGATTTTAAAAAATAGTATCTTCCGAAGGCAATTTCAGTCCGCTTTATGTTTCTCTGACAGCGTAAGACCTTTTTTTATATTGGTGCAACATTCAATGATAACAATGTAATAATCTTCAGCCATTATAATCTTCCACTACAACATAAACAAGTAGTGTAACAGTGCACCGCTGACAGTTACCCTAAAATTAGTTTTAAAATATTACAATATATATTGTCTTACTTAAATTATCACAATATATAGTATCATGTGTTATGTGGGGGCGGCACGGTGGCTTAGTGGTTAGCACATTCGCCTCTCAGCGCTGTGGTCTTGGGTTTGAGTCCACATCTGAGCGGAGTTTCCATGTTCTCCCCGTGTCTGCGTGGGTTTCCTGCGGGGTCTCCGGTTTCCTCCCACAGTCCAAAAACATGGAGGTCAGGTGAATTGGCTACTCAAAATTGTCTATGTGTGTGCATGTATGTGTATGTGTGTGCGTGTGTGTTCACCTAGTGATGGACTGGCGCCCTGTCCTGGGCTTAGTTGAAAAGTGTAATGCCCTGCCCTGCGCCCAGTGAGGGGATAGGGGACTAACCGCAACCCTGATAAGGATAAAGCGGGTGAGATAATGAATGAATGAATGTGTTATGTGCCTCCTAACGCCAGGTTCTTGCCAGTGCAGAGCACTAATCAGACTCTGATAACAGAACTGTGATGTGTACGTGATCATATCTTAGACTAACAGATTTAATCAGAATTAAATGGAAACACTGCTGTGCATGTAAATATGGTCAGTGATGTTATGTTGTGTTTGTATGAATATGTTTCATCTGCTCTGTTTAATGTCAAATTGTGCTGTTCAGGTCAGCCATGTTAAACAGGTTTTTTCTTCTTCTTCTCAGGTTCTATGCCGCTGAAATTGTCAGTGGGCTTCAATTCCTCATCAGAATGGAATCTTTCACAGGTGATACACACGGTGTTCAAAATGCCCAGAAATAAAGGCTACTATCATTGAACTGTGCTCACCACAACCTGAACGCTACAACATCTCTCTCACTCACTCTTTTCTCTCTCTCTCTTCTCTCACACACACTCTCTCTCACTTACTCCCTTCCTTCTCTCTCACTCACTTACTCACTCTTTTTTCTCTCTCTCTCTCTCTCTCTCTCTCTCTCTCTCTCTCTCTCACTCCCTTCTCTCTCACTCACTCAGTCACTCACTCACTCATTCACTCCTTTCTCTCTCTCTCCTTTCTCTCTCACTCCCTCTGTCTCTCTCTTCTCTCTCTCTCTCACTCTTCTCTCTCCTCTCTCTCTATGTCTCACACACACACTCACTCTCCTTCCCTCTTTTCTCTCTCCTCTTTTTTTTTCTCTCTCTCTCTCCTCTCTCTCTCTCACACACACACTCTCTCTCTCTCCTTCACTCTTTTCTCTCTCACACACTCTTCTCTCTCTCTCCCCTTTCTCACTCTTCTCTCTCTCTCTCTCTCACACACACACTCTCTCTCCTTCACTCTTTTCTCTCTCTCACTCCCTCTCTCTCTCACTCTTCTCTCTCCTCTCTCTCTTAGGGATCTGAAGTTAAATAATGTACTGCTAGACAAGGACAGACACATAAACTTGGCTGATTTTGGCCTTTTCCAGGAACATGTGTCTGCAGATAACCTGGTCTCAGGTTTGTATGGAATGCCAGTGTACATGGCTCCTGAGGTACAGTATGCATTAGATAAATAATAATAATAAATAATAATAATAACAACTGTACAAAGTCACTTACCCCTATATGTTATTACACAACGCATGTCTGGGGTCCAAATGTTGCTTCTTTAGAACTGTCACTGCAAGTGTTACATTGTTAAAAAACACTAGAACTCAGTAGTCACCTAAATAACCCTGTTGTTTATGTAAAAAATTATCAACTAAACTCTCAACCCTCTTCTTCACAAACAAATGTGTTTTAAGGTCTCACAAACTAGTTAGTGTGATTTAGGACACAGTATGACCTGAGACTTGCTTTAAATGTTATTTCTGGTGACAGTATCAGTGTCGCCTCTTGCAGATCATTTCAAATGTGTGTGTGTGTGTGTAGATCATACTTGGTCAGGAGTATTTGGGGTGCTGGTTTATCTGATGCTGACTTCTGAGATTCCATTCAGCGGTAAAGATCACCATGAGCTGTTTATGTCCATCCGCTTTGACACCCCAAACTATCCTCCCTGCCTCACTGCAGAAAGCAGACACATGCTACAGCAGGTAAACAATAGACCCTGTAGACCAAATATAAAATCTAAAAAATAAATGGAAAAAGATTACCCATGTTGACCAAAATCAGGGTTCCTTCACATAAAGACATACTTGTACTGTAATGCTTGTAAATGTGTATTATGTGAATGAAATGAGACAAACTGAGACTTTTAGTGTTTCAGTCTTATCCTTAAACATTTCTCCTCTTTTTTTAATGGATGACCGGCTGTTTCAGCACGTCCTTTGGGTGTTCAGACTGACATTAGGGCTCACCCGTTCTTTACCACTGTGGACTGGTTTGCTCTGGACAACAAAAAGTTGGAACCTCCCTTTAAACCAGAACTGGTACGATCCCTCTTTTTCTTCTCACACATCTTCTCTTACTTTTTGCTTTTCTTTAGCATCCATTCAGATATCTTGACTCATTTCCATTCTCCACCATTTGCAGAATGCCCCAAATGACCACAGCTACTTTGACCAGCTGTTTTTAAGCGAGGAGCCCTGCCTCTCTACCTCTGAGGAAAAACTGGTCAGTTCCATTGATCACAATAAATTCAGTGGCTTCTCCTTTACCAGCAAAGAGATGGAGGCCTTCATCAAGTGAAACATCAGATAAACAAGCACCTCCACTCCTGATCCAGCACAAAAAAGCATCCAGTACAATTTGAAATCAGCCATGACCACCAGATCTCCACCAGAACAAACATCATTGTTTATTAAATGTCTCCTTTCGCCATCTCAAAAACACCAAAACTCTGGCCCTTCCTCTCCCAACCGGACACTGAAAAACTGGTCCATGCCTTTGTCTCCTCCAGGCTGGACTATTGCAATGCCCTCCTCTCCAGGATCACTGGCAGGAGCCTGCAGAAGCTTCAGCAGATCCGGAACTGTGCTGCCAGGATCCTGATGAGGAAGCGCAAATATGATCATATCACACCCATTCTACAATCTCTACACTGGCTACCCATCCACTACAGAACTCAATACAAAATCTGCCTTCTCACTCATCAATGTCTTCATGGAAATGCCCCACTGTATCTCAAAGAGTTCCTTACCCCACACAATACCTCAAGATACCTCCTGTATACAATACTAGTGATGTGTCATTCACAAAATAGCCGACTCTAAGAGCTGATGCTTAGTAGTGAATCAGAAGAGCCGACTCCCTTTGAATGAGAGCCGGTTCCCAATTTCTCGTTAGCTTTGCTAACAATCCCGAGAAAATGGGCAGAACAGACAGAAGGAATCGCATCAGCCCATCCAAACTGAGACATCTGATTTTCTTGAATGCCAATCTGCACTAAAGGTTTATGTAGTGTTTCAACATTAAGAGTTTGGGTCTGCTGTTGATGTTGTAGATTTGTTTGCAGTGTGTATTTGTTATCCTGTGTTCCATTAAAAGTTTATTTAAAAATGTAAAATAAAAGTAAGAATGTTTTTTTTTTAACAGGGCTAATGCACAAAATGAAGCAATTATAAAGTTTATCATAAAAAGACTGAAGGCAAAAGGGTTTCTCCGCACAGAAACCATTTATTTTTTCTTATTTAGATTTAAATATGAGGCTACAAATGATAACAAGCAAAGAGCCAATTGGGAGCCGAAAGAGCTGGCTCTTCTTTGGGAGCCGAGCATAAAGAACTTCCCATCCCTACCTGACACCACATGTAAAGTCAGACACGCAAAGGACCGACTATATAAACTTTAAAATGTCTTAGACCACAAGATCTACAGAGCTGGGAGAATTAAAATTGTGACACAGCTTATGATGCACATAAATCAATATACTCCATTCTCACTTTTGCTATTATAGCAAAATACTTTGATTTTACTGATATATCAACCAGAACACTTAAACCACCTGTATACACCATTTCAGTGCTCGTGCACATACATTGTCTGAATCATGAGGTAAACTTTACATCAGTGGTGATGTTCTTTGGCCAGTGTTGTGTTGTGTATTTCCACCTCATTCATACATCACACACCACTACACTGAGACAGCAAAGCACTATAGCTGTGGCCTGTTTCAGTGTTTTTACTGAAAGCTGAAATTATGTACAATTCTCATTAAATAAGTCATGTGGGAAGCAAGATACAAGTCTACAGTATTTATGTAAATGTGCAAATGTGTAAATATTGCAATGAGTGGGACAGTATACAGTGCTGTGTACATGTGCAGTGATATTTAGTCCCCGAGAGTCAGACTTGTGTGTTAAGGAGTCTGACAGTCTGAAGGATGAAACTGTTGGACAGTCTAACAGTGAGGGACCGAATGATGCACTTTGCTGTAGTGAAGAGACCATGTGATGAATGTGATGGATCCTGCACAGTGCTGAGAGGTTTCCAGATGCAGTGCTTGCCAGTAAATGTCTGTGAGTGAAGGGAGAGAAACACCAGTGATCTTCTCAGCTGTCCTCAATATGCACTGGAGAGACTTGTGGTCAGAAGCAGAGCAATTCCCAAACCAGACAGTGATGCAGCTGCTCAAGATGCTCTCTGTGGTACCTCTGTAGAAGGTGGTGAGGATGGGACGTGGCAGGTGATGCTTAATCTTCTAGTTTAGTGTGACTGTAGTGGTGATACACAGCAGTTCAATACAAAAATTTCTCACCAATCATGTAAAATAAAAAAAAAAGGTTTTGGTTGCTGTGTGAAACTGTAAAGACTGTATAAATTAATCAGCTGTGATGAGCTTTGGAGAAAAAAAAAGAAGTGGCACAAAATGAGAAGAGATGTATGTGTTAGAACCGTTTGTTGGTTCTGGGGTTCGATCTCTGAAATACTGAGCCGTACAACTACAGTAGAATATAGGGTTCCTCCGTCCTCTCTTAGCCTGCAGCGCGCTGGGGGAGTTCAAATGACAACAGAGACAGAGTCTGTTCTCAAGATGGTTTCCCAGTTTATTGTTTGAAACAGCAGAATATATATACTTTAGAAAGGCAAAGACATACAGGTTTGGAACCGTGTAATGATGTGATTGGTTGGAAAAAAAAGAAAGAGCGTGATTGGTTTGAAATGACACAAGTCCTTTTGGACGTGAGCAGATGGCCTGTAAGACTAAACAAAGAGCTTTGGAGCCTTGTTAATCAGGTACTGTTATCACTGAAGGTTGTGCGCAAGACCTCTAAAGTGTAATCTATAGTTTTGGGGTCAGCTAGTCCTGACCTCCAAGGTCGTAAAGTATGTGTGTAAAGCCAAGAATGTAGGAGCAGGACAGCAGGCCTGAACTCCACTGACCTGTCTTATGCACACATAAAAAGAGGTTTCTAACAGTATGAGTCTACAGGAAATGCACATGTCTATATATAATTTTTCATCAGTTAGAGCTTTGCAGTAGATGTAAGCTGAGCATGTGCAGGCCAGAGGATGGCTCTTCTTCAGCTCCAGCTTCCTCTGCTGTGTCTCACAGGATTCCTGCTGAATGGTGAGATTAACGGAATTCAGTTTTACGTCTTTGTAGATTGGTTTCCTGTCACAGCACATCCACAGAACATGTTTATAGATAATGTTTGCTGTTTAACATCGAATGTAAGAACATTAGTAATTTATTGGTACACTGTAAAAGATAACACCAAAATTTACTAAAATAACATTAGTGTAGTTTACTTATTTCATACTCCCCTAATGATTTTACTCATGTAACTTTAGTAAGGTTCTTTTTTTGTATGAAAACCTTCCAAAACTAAATACACTTGAGTAAACTACACTAGACATTTTCGAGTTCTGCACTGCGCATGCACGGAGGAGCTGGGCGGGAGAACTTTCCAGACCTACATATCAGACCTACCTTCTGAACTTTAGCTAGGCAAGTTCAACTTTAATACCAATTATTGTTTGCTATGCTTCAGTAAGTCATTATTACATTTCCCCAGGACATATGTTCTGTTAATAATGATAACTGCCATCTATTAAGTAGAAATACTTGAGAGTAAGTTTTACTCTTGATGTTAGCTGCTAGCTGCAATACCACACAGCCATGAAAAAAGGCATCCAAGCCTTAGCGTTAACTCTTTTCAAATTTGTTCAACTAAACGAACCTAAATGCGAGCAGTAATTTAATGTGCATATTAAGAAATGTAGCATCTGTCTGTGTACCAAAACCTTTGTGCAAACAGGTCTACACCTGTCATTAAGTTTAGTATAGGACTCGTTATTTTTAAGGGTACCAACCAAATTACTTTGGTACTAAGCATACAAATTTACGTCAAATAAACTGTGCCAAATTGAAGCCTTAACAATCAGAGAAATGAATTGATGGCTACAGTCTGGTATAAACTTATTTTCTGCTGATGTGTTGAATAAACCTTTTTAATAAGCACAGATATGACATTTTATGAAACACACTTTACCTTGTGTGAGCACTAAATCTGCAATGTTTTGAATCCATTTTTAAAAACGATTCTTTTTTTGCAGCTTGAACGCAACTAAACCAGATGCAGTGGGCATGTAAGTTTTGGAACTATGGAAGAAGAAGAAGATAAAAATAATTTTTAAGTTTTTTTTTTAAGGATTCCAGCTTTACCATCTTATTGTTGTTAGGCTCTGATGTATATGGATTGCACTTGCAAAATGTTCTTGTTTTGTTCATAATGTGTCAAAGCACTTAAAATTATTGTGCAAAACTTTAGCTTGGTTAAGTACATTAAACATTAATGAACATTTTTGTTTATTACAGACTGTGTAATTTGAGTCATTCAGGAATAAAGATTATTAAATTTTCTTTTAAAAATATTTTTTAATTGTGGAATTTATTTTATTTTTGGGTAACTTTATGTATTTAGATAGGCTGAGGTGTTCTGAATGGTATTTTGTTTAAAAGTATTACTGACTAGTAATTCTTTGTTGTGCTTTTTGTTTTCTAAGGCAATCGGTTTCCTAAGTTCTATTAAGTAATCTGGACTCTTGTGAAATTATGTTAACTTGGGTAATATAAGTTGGCAGTAGCCTTACATCTTTATATACTACATTAAGTCAGAACAACTCAAATCAGTTTAGTAAATACAGTTGTGTTTTAAGTGCACTTAAATGATAGACATTAAGTAAACCTAACTAGAAAATAAGTTATATTTACTAAACTATTTCAAGGCAACCAGTTTCCTAAATTCCTTTAAGTAAGATCAACTTATCAAATTTTACAGTGTTGTTTAATAAGCTCATTTTAACTAATTAAGAAAATTAACAGCTTTATTTAATATCTTAACTTGTTCCAGCTTAAAAATAAAGTTAAAAACTGCACAGTCTTAGTTTTAGACATATGTATACTTCTTTAGATTGTGCTAAATGTTTGCTTTACATCACCTCTGCTATAAAAATTATGATTTAAGTTAAGTATGCAAACCTGCTGCATTCTAATGTGAGTTAATGTTATAACTTTAAATATATATAACACTTAACACAGTGACAAGACCATAATGTTTTTATAGTTTGAGTGCTGCTCATATGGATAGTGTTTCTCTACTACATACAGTAATCTGTTTGAATCTTAATTGCTCCTTCATGATACCTCTGATTGTATTTATCCAGTATATTCAGCTGTTGCTTGCAGAACTGTTTTCTCATGTGAACTGGTTGCTTCTCATAATGTGGTCTGTGGTATTTTGGTATCGAATGATTGAGGCGCCATGCTGTTAAGGTGTGCAAAGGATGTAGAATGGGGAAGAATGCAGGTCCACAGCTGAAGTAAAGTTCACCCAAATGTATTTCTTTTTACACTGACCCAAAATCCCAAACAAAAACTGTACAAAAAGGAAAATAAATGAGTTGTCCACACACATAACAAATTCTACTGATCTCTGAATACAGATGGAATAATAGCTACCATCTAAACCTAGGAGTAATTAAGAGAATTACGAGCCCAACACTCACTCTCACTCCTCTTTAACAATCAGACCCTCTGACTGGCTTGCCTGATCTGAACAATACTGCCCTTTTAATCCCAATGAGGCCTGGCTTTATAGTACTCCACCCCCTTGGATTAAACCATTCTAGCAGTTGCTCCCAGGTAAACCTGTTTGATATGTACAATTAAACATTTGAATATTTACAATATATACATTTCAGCTGAATATTATATCTACATATATACAATACCTAGGTAAATATTAGTTTAGTGTAACTTTCTTTTCAGTAATATAATGTCTTTTTTTTGTTTATAGAGTCATTGAGTTCCCCCTGCTGCTACATCCTTGTTGGGACACGCCAGCTCTACAAAAAGATGGTGGATCGGCGCCTTCCTTGCTAACAGCTGCTGGTGAGTACTAAGTCTTTTGTATGTGTATTAAGTGTGGGCTGGCTGGTGATGTGTCTAGGCCTTTGACATCATCACACACCCCCCTCCTTAAGCTCAGACTTCTTCTGAGACACGTGATAGGTAGTCCGCAGTGACATTCTGTATCCCCTTCCTATATTGGACTACACATCTAAAAGGCTGCAGAGACATATACCACCTTGTTATCCGTGCGTTAGAGTCTTTCATCTTTCGCATCCGTTGTAGTGCTCTGTGGTCAGTCTCTAGTGTAAACTCCTTGCCAATCAAATAGTATTTTAAAGAATCCAAAGCCCACTTGATTGCAAGAGCCTCCTTTTCAATTGTGGAATAGTTTCTTTCTCTAGGAAACAGTTTTCCACTTATATACAGTATTGGTTGTAGCTGTCCCCATCAGCCTGCAATAAGACTGCTCCAAGTCCTACTCCAGATGCATCCGTTTGGACGATAAAAGATTTATCCCAATCCGGACTCTGTAGAAGGGGTGCTGAACACAGGCTTGACCTAAGTGTCTCAAAAGCCTTGTTACATTCCTCTGTCCACTTCACTTTCTGGGGTTTATCCTTTTTCGTGAGCTCCATGAGCGGTGCTGCTATGCTGGAAAAGTCTGGTATGAACCTCCTATACCATCCTACAAAACCCAGAAATGATCTGACCCTTCTCTTGGTCGTCGGGATGGGTGCACTCATGACAGCCTACACCTTGTCTTTCTGCGGGCGAAGTATTCCATTTCCTATAATGTACCCCAAGTAAGACACTTCAGGTTGGGCTATGCTGCACTTGAGTGGATTCACTGTTAACCCAGCCTCCTTGATAGCACCTGTCGCACCTGTAGCACCTGTCTCATGTGCTCCACATGTTCAGCCCAGTTGTCACTGTGGATGATGATGTAGTCAATATAAGCTGCGGCAAAGTCTTCTGTTCCTTTTAAAACTCTATCCATCAACCTCTGGAAAGTAGCTGATGCCCCCTGCAATCCAAATGGCATGACTGTAAATTGATACAATCCACTCGGTGCTCGGAATGCTGTCAACTTCTTTGCTTCAGGATGCAGTGGTACCTGCCAATATCCTTTACATAGGTCGAGTGTGCTGAGGTATTTGGCTTTGCCCAGCCACTCCACCAGCTCATCTGCCCTGGGCATCAGATAAGGATCAAAAGCTGACACCATTCAGTTTTGAAAAGTCCACACAGAATCTTAATTCTCCATTCTTTTTAGGGACCAAGACCACTGGACTGCACCATTCACTCACCGACTGCTCCATCACTCCCATGTTAGACATGTCTTGCACTTCCTTTTTTAGGGCTGCTATCAGTCTTGCCGGCACTCTGCAGCTGGTCTGCCTGATTGGTTCGGTCTCTTTAAGTTTGATAGAATGTTCTGCAAGTGTGGTGTATCCAGGAGTTTCTTGGAAAAGGCCTTCTGGAATTACCTCTAAAAGTTCTTTCTGTTGTTCATGAGAGAGATGAGATAGTGATACTTGTGCTTTGTTTTCAAGGTTCCTTGGAAAATACTGCTCCAGATGTTCTTCTTCCTCCTCTACTGCCCTCAGCCATAGCTGCTCTGAGTAAGCCTCTTCTCTTTCATGCCACAGCCTTAACATGTTGATGTGGAAGGTTTTCAGTGTGTTCCTGTGGTCAGGCATGTACAGCTTGTATGATGTCTGCCCAATCCTTTCCTTCACAAGATATGGGCCTTGCCATTTTGCCAGAAGTCTGCACTCAGAGGTTGGTAGCAATACAAGAACCTTGTCCCCCGGTTTCAGCTCTCTTTTTCTTGATGCTGTGTCATACCACCTCTTCTGATTTGCTTGCGCAGTCTCCATGTTCTCACGCACTTGTTCTGTCAGAGTTCTCATCTTTTCTCTCATTTTTGAATGTAGGACAAGACGTTTATCTGCTGCTTACTGTCCTCCCCATCCCATGCCTCTCTCAAGACATCCAGTGGTCCCCTCACTTCACGTTCGTAGAGCAATTCAAAAGGAGAGAATCCGCTGGAGGCTTGAGGCACCTCACGGTATGCAAACATCAGGTAAGGTAACCATCTGTCCCAATCTGAAGCCGAGCCTTCAACATACCTCTTTACCATTTCCTTCAAGGTTTTGTTGAACCTCTCGACCAAGCCATCAGTCTGGGGGTGGTATGCTGTTGTTTTGATACCTCTAATACCCAAGAGTGCCATAACTTCCTTCAGTAGTCTAGATGTAAAATTTGTGCCTTGATCAGTAATTATCTCATTAGGTATCCCAACTCTAGTGATCAGCTGAATTAAAGCATTGGCCACTTGACGGGCTTTAACCTTCTTTAGTGGGAATACCTCAGGGTATTTGGTGGCATAGTCACATATTACTAAGATGTATATATTGCCTTGTTGGCTTCTGGGTAATGGTCCTACTATGTTCATTGCAATACGTGAGAATGGGACCTCTATTATAGGCAAATTAATCAACGGCACTCTGTCTGACTTTTTCTTAGGAGCGGTTATTTGGTATTCCGGGCATGATTTGCAGTACAGATTTACATCTTTGTAAACTTCTGGCCAAAAGAATCTACGTGTGATATGCTTCACAGTCTTATTCTGGCCCAAGTGTCCACCCCAAGCGCTAGTATGTGCTAATTTCAGCACTTCTTCTCTCAAGCTTTTGGGGACTACCAGACACTTCTGACTGCCACAAACTTTATACAGCTTTCCTGCTTCTAAAACAAAGTTAGGTTCTCCCCCATTCTGTAGCTCATTATTAACTGCTTGAAACAAAGTATCTAGGGTACTATCACTAAGTTGCATCTGGTCTATGTTAGCTGGCACCTCAAGCCCTTTTAACTCTGGCTCACTTACAACTTCTGTTAATTTAGTCCCTCTCACTTTTTCACATCTTTTTTCCCTTTTGGTTTTATGTTCTTTGTGACTTCCAGAAAAAGGTAGCTGTTCTAATATACTCTTCTTTTCCTGAGCCTCTTTTAGCTTATTTTGGGCCCTAGTGGCTACATAAATTTCAGCTGCTGAGTTCTCAGCCAACAGGTCTATTAATACCCAAAATTACATCATATGGGCTGTGCTCCACTACTCCCACCAACAAGCTATACTTTTGACCTTTAATTTCCATTTCTATCTCAGCTGAAGGGTAAATTCTTTCATCCCCATGGATGCACTTTACCCTTATGGCTTTTAGAAATTTAGAGGACTGAGGTAAGCTTTTTTTTGTTACAAGAGTTTGGCTAGCTCCTGTATCTACCAGTGCTTTTAGTATTTTCCCGCTATTTTGACGTGGACTATTGTCTCTGTGTTAGGTGGTGTTTCTGAACCCTTTACTTTATTTGGCAAGTAACATAATTTGCTAGAGCTGCTGCTCCCATAATGGCATTCTCTGCTTTTATGTCCTTCCCTACCACATTTGTAGCATTTTATTACTGTATTTGCGCGAGGTTCAGAGGTGTTAGGTCTAAAATTGCTGACATTTTTGGATTTAGCCCTACTGCTGCTATTTTGGTACTGGCAACGTTTGACAGAGGCATCATTACAATGCCCATACACCCCAGTAGACTTACTTGGCTGGTCTGAAAAACGACTGCCTCTGATCAGCTCTTGGTGGAATGCTCCTTCTGACTGCCTTGCTGCCAAGAATGCCTCCGCCAGTTCCACTGCTCTGGAAGTTGAGTCTGCGCTCCTTTCAATAATCCAGCTCCTCAGTTCAGGGCTCAGCAGTCTTAAGAACTATTCAAGAATGATGGTGTCCCCGATTTCTTCTTTGGACTTCATGTCAGGTTTCTTCCACTTCTCATACAGGCTTTTTAGTCTGCAGTAGAGTTCTCTTGGAGTCTCCTCTGGTTTATGGATTGATGCTCTAAAACGCTGTCTGTATGTTTTTGTTTATCTCATATTTCTTCAATATAGCATCTTTCAGCTTATCATATTCTCCAATATCACTGCTGCCCATGTTAATATATGCTTCTCTTGCTTTACCTTGAAGTAAAGGTACCAGATGAACCACCCAGTCTCCTCGTGGCCAACCTGCTGTTTGTGCGACCGTCTCAAACATAGTCATGTAATGCTCGATGTCGTCACCCTCTTTCAGCTCAGGTAGCCTTGGTTGTGGACGTTGGGCCACTTGCAATGGTGCCGTGAGGCTGCTTTGGCTGTTAGCAGTAGTTACTGCATCATTGTGTCTGAGGATCTGCAGTGAATGTCCTCTTTTCACTGTCGCACCTACTTCCATTCTTTGCCAGTCATCATGTCTGGTTTGCTGCAGTAGCGTGAACTGGTGCTGTAATGAGCACCATCTTTGTTCCTGCTTCTGTGACTCTTTCTGCCATGCTTCATCTCTCTCCTGTTGCTGGATGAGGAACATTTGGAATGTAGCTGCCAGCTGACCCACACTTACGTTTGAAGAGTCAGCTCCTTGGGCTGCTGCCCCTTCCTGCACTTGATGAAGCTCTATGTTGTCTTCCATTGGGTCTGTCTTTGCTTGGTGACTTCCTTGTCCAATCTGTTTCCTCTGCTCTTTTTTTTTTTTAATATATATACCCCCACTTCCTGTTGCACTTGAGTTGTTCAACAGCTACTTTGAAGTTGCTGCCACCATGTGTGGTATTGTGGTATCGAATGGTTGAGGCGCCATGCTGTTAAGGTGTGCAAAGGATGTAGAATGGGGAAGAATGCAGGTACACAGCTGAAGTAAAGTTCACCCAAATGTATTTATTTTTACACTGACCCAAAATCCCAAACAAAAACTGTACAAAAAGGAAAATAAATGAGTTGTCCACACACATAACAAATTCTACTGATCTCTGAATACAGATGGAATAATAGCTACCATCTAAACCTAGGAGTAATTAAGAGAATTACGAGCCCTTTAACACTCACTCTCACTCCTCTTTAACAATCAGACCCTCTGACTGGCTTGCCTGATCTGAACAATACTGCCCTTTTAATCCCAATGAGGCCTGGCTTTATAGTACTTGACTCCACCCCCTTGGATTAAACCATTCTAGCAGTTGCTCCCAGGTAAACCTGTTTGATATATACAATTAAACATTTGAATATTTACAATATATACATTTCAGCTGAATATTATATCTACATATATACAATACCTAGGTAAATATTAGTTTAGTGTCACTTTCTTTTCAGTAATATAATGTCTTTTTTTGTTTATAGAGTCATTGAGTTCCCCCTGCTGCAACATCCTTGTTGGGACACTCCAGCTCTACAAAAAGAAAATGGTGGATCGGTGCCTTCCTATCTAACAGCTGCTGGTGAGTACTAAGTCTTTTGTATGTGTATTAAGTGTGGGCTGGCTATTGATGTGTCTAGGCCTTTGACATCATCACATGGTCAAAATAAGAAAACTCAATGTGGTTTCTGAGTCCAATGAATGTTTATGATGCCTTCTGTCAGAAGTTAGCAAATGTTCACTTGAGTGGATTAGAAACTGCTACAGCATGTAACACTGAGGTTTCAGAGGTGAACATTTCATCACTTTTACTGCTGTACAAATAAAGTGCAGCATCTTTGGGGGTTTTTTTGTTTTTGAGTGGAACAACTAAACACAAGTTTTGGGGTGCCATGACAACTGTTGTTTTATATTAGTTATGCAATTAAGCAGTTAATAAAATTTGAGTCTGTCATCCTACTGATGTACAAAATCAATCAGGTGTGATTGGGCAACCTGTTTTATTTAAAGCACAGGGCTCTATTAAAGTCTGCACTTCACAACATGTTTGTGGAAATGTATCAGGACACAATCAAAGGAGATTCCTGAGGAAATCAGTAAAAAAAGTTGTTGATGATCATTAGAGTGGAAAATGTTACAAAACCATCTCTAAAGAGTTTGGACTCCACCAATCCAGTCAGACAGACTTTGAGAAAATAGAAGAATTTCAAAGCCATTATTACCTTCCCTTAAGATTGGTCAACCAAAAAAGATAATGCCAAGGGCAAGCTACAGTGTATCACAAAAGTGAGTATACCCCTCACATTTCTGCAGATAAAGTATATCTTTTCATGGGACAACACTGACAAAATGACACGTTGACACAATGAACAGTAGTCTGTGTGCAGTTTATATAACAGTGTAAATTTATTGTTCCCTCAAAATAACTCGATATACAGCGATTAATGTCTAAACCACTGGCAACAAAAGTGAGTTCACCCCTAAGAGATTACACCCTTAAATGACCATATTGAGCACTGCTTGTCATTTTCCCTCCAAAATGTCATGTGACTTGTTAGTGTTACTAGGTCTCAGATGTGCATAGGGAACAGGTGTGTTCAATTTTGTAGCACAGCTCTCACACTCTCTCACACTGGTCACTGAAAGTTCCAACATGGCACCTCATGGCTAAGAACTCAAAGGATCTTAAAAACGAATTGTTGTGCTACAAGAAGATTGCCAACACCCGGAAACTGAGCTGCAGCAGAATGGCCAAGATCATCCATCATTTTAAAAGAGCAGGGTCCACTCAGAACAGACCTCACAGAAGCTGAGTGCACGTGCTCAGCGTCACATCCAAATGTTGTCTTTGAAAGATAGATGCAGGAGTGCTGTCAGCATTGCTGCAGAGATTGAAGAGGTGTGGGGTCAGCCTGTCAGTGCTCAGACCATACGCTGTATCAAATTGGTCTGCATGGCTGTCACCCCAGAAGGAAGCCTCTTCTGAAGTCTGTACACAAGAAAGCCTGCAGTTTGCTGAACACATGTCAACAAAGGACATGGATTACTGGAACCATGTCCTACAGTCTGATGAGACTAAGATTAATTTATTTGGTTCAGATGGTCTCAAGCATGTGTGGTGGCAATCAAGTGAGGAGTACAAAGATAAGTGTGTCATGCCTACAGTCAAGCATGGTGGTGGAAATGCCATGGTCTGGGGCTGCATGAGTGCAGCAGGTGTTGGGGAATTACATTTCATTGAGGGACACCTGAACTCCAATTTGTACTGTGAAATAATGAAGCAGAGAATGATCCCCTCCCTCCAGAAACTGGGTCGCAGGGCAGTGTTCCAGCATGATAATGACCCCAAATACACCTCCAAGACAACCACTGCTTTATTGAAGATGCTAAGGGTAAAGGTGATGGATTGGCCAAGCATGTCTCCAGACCTAAACCCAATAGAACATCTTTGGGGCATCCTCAAATGGAAGGTGGAGGAGCACAAAGTCTTGAATATCTGCCAGCTCTGTGATGTTGTCATGGAGGAGTGGAAAAGCATTCCTTGTGGTAACCTATGAAGCTCTGGTAAACTCCATGCCCAGAAAAGTTAAGGCAGTTCTGGAAAAATAATGGTGGCCACACAAAATATTGACACTTCAAGAACTTTCGCTAAAGGGTGTACTCACTTTTGCTGCTGGTGGTTTAGACATTAATGGCTGTATATTGAGTTATTTTGAGGGAAGAATAAATTTACACTGTTATATAAGCTGCACACAGACTACTTTTCATTGTCTCAAAGTGTCATTTTGTCAGTGCTGTCCCATGAAAAGATATACTTAAATAACTGCAGAAATGTGAGGGGTGTACTCACTTTTGTGATGCACTGTATGTACAGGTGCTGGTCATAACATTAGAATGTCATGAAAATGTTTATTTATTTCCATAATTCCATTCAAAAAGTGAAACATGTATATTCATTCATTACACACAGATTGATATTTCAAATGTTTATTTATTTTAATTTTGATGATTATAACTGACAACTAATGAAAATCCCAAATTCAGTATCTTTTTAATATTAATATTATATAAAAATTATAAACTTATAAAAATTAATATTACTTAAGACCAGGGGCGGAGTCTGGGGGTGGCTTTGGGGGCTTAAGCCCGGGTAGATTTTTCAAAAGCCCCGGATCTTTTTGGTGGTGGTTTTTTTTTATTCTCATAATTAGATGTTTTAGTTGACAAATTATATAAAACAAAACAACTGCGCACACAATACTAGAAGCACACAGCGCATGGTCCTAACCTACCTCCTATTCATGGTACAATCCAGAGGAGTTTGGGCCGTGTCTGTGTTTGTGCACGTGGGTGCTTGCCAGACGCTGCCCCAGACGCTGTCTCACGAGAGCACATAAGCCTGCGAGAGGAGGACTGGTCAAGCAGCGAGTAGCAAATCTAACTACTTGTGCTGTGGGTGGGTATTACACAAATATCATGATAAATCCCCAGGTTTGTCCTGAGACTATCACGCTGTTTACCTGGCGACTGGCACATCATCATTCTTAACTCTGCTAGCTCTGTCAGACTAATCATTAACAACAGCCAAAATGAAGTCAGAACAATGCTGTGTTTTATAGCCTGTGTTTTAGACACACATGTGAGTTAGGATGTTGTTGAAATTTTAAAGATAAAGATGCTTTATTGTCATTGCATTGAAGATTTCAAATTTCAATATATTGTTTGTTGCTACAGGCTAGCTTAATTAAGTATTTTCTAAATACGTTTTAGTTCCTTGTACTGAATCTACTGATGTGAAAACAAGAATTAGGGTTTTCTTTCAAACAAAAAACTCTGGTAAATAAATGTTACTGTATTTATTCTGCTTTATATATAGTTTATTTAATTTGTAGTAGCTAGTATGTGAAGCAAGTAGAATTTCATTACAATAATAATTTATATTCATTATTGGTTTGAAGCACAAAGTGGAAGAGACAGGAACAGAGAGTGAGCAGAATGACAAAAGCACAGAGAAGGAAGAAGATCAAGGTGAGAAAGACAGTGTTAGTCAAGACAGTTCTTTCCCAAATTTTGTTTTAATCTTATGTAAATTTGTGTGGTGACTGTGATTCTCCATAAATAAATCATGCCATCAAAATAAACATGGTTTTCCTAAATATGCATATGATTTTGTGTGTACTGTATATATTTAATGTATATAATTTACAAAATCATGTAGTTTTACAATTTTGATTGCTGTTTGACTAATATAGCACAAAGTGAGAGAGAGGGTAATGAAGAGGGAGACAGAGAGTGAGCAGAATGAATCCAGAAAAGAGATAGAACAAGGTAAGAAAGACAATGTTAGTTAAGACGGTCTTATTACTGTGTCCTATTTGGTTAATTTCACTGTCATCAAGTCTAGATCCAATAAGTCATGCAGGCTTTCCTGTACAACTACGTAATTTGTTATATACAGTAGGGCTAGGCTTGGGCGGTATAACGGTATTTTGTTATACCACGGTATTTAAATATGGTGACGGTATCTAAAAGTTATGACGGTATTAGTCATGTGAGGTAATGCGGCACATTTCAAAAATGAGTCTATTAAAACTGGGACTTAAATGTGCTTCACACCTCAGCAAAACACACACACACACTTGATACTTTTATTTCAAAACTAAACAAGTAATTGTTTATTTCGGCCTCTGATAAAGTCCTGTGTGTGTGTGTGTGTGTGTGTGTGTCTGTGTATCTGCGCGCACGCTGCGATTCCCGCTCTGGTGATCATATTAAAGTTAATTTCAGTGTCTTAATTTCATTTATTTCGTAAGATAGAAGCGAACCAGGTCACTCTCTCTCTCATTATTTTCAGGCAAAAAATAAAAACAAAGCCAACAGAGGTGATCTAATTCAGCAAATGGGTGCAGCACACATTTAACTTTTGATCTTACTTCATTTCCCGTTAACCAGCGCACATTTTTTGTAACTTAGCGTCGACGAAGCACTAGCATTATCACAATGGAGCGGTTTTTTTTTCAGAAACGTCCACGAGTAGAAACTCAATCAAAAGAAAATGAGAGTGATTGTGAACCTGAGGCTTCAGGTGATGTTAACAGGTCTGACACAATGCTTGTAGTCAGTGGCCATGACCAAGAAAGGCCAGAGGATGGATTTGAGGGAAGGGACCCGCACCTGTTATGCGGCTTACTGTATACCCATTAAATCCCCAAGCCCTAGTAAAAAGGGGGGTTAATTCCCACCAAAATTTGGTTAAAGAAACACCCTTTACTTATATATCAAGTACCCTATCTGAGGAGTTTCACCTCAAGAAATAAGGACTTGAAAATATAAAGTAACACAGGCTCGTTTGTTGGGACAGAGACTCCTTTGACAATCAATTTATTTGCAAAAAGACTTGATTTTATTTCACAATTCAGTTATTGACCTAATCACTAAAAGGCTTAGCTGCAGCTTAAAAAGATCAGTAAGAATTATATGCTAAATGACAGAAGCTAGCATTAAGCTATTCGCTAGCTGCCACCACAATTAAAGAAAATAAATATAAAATTAAAAAAACTATACTAAACCCAAAATATTAACAAATATAATCTAACGAATTTCAAAAGATAGAAACAAAAACTTAACACAACAGTAGAAAAACAATAATCTAATATTACAAAAAAAACCACAAATATCGCAAAGTATATTAATGGCTTACGTGGGTGATGAAACCAAGAAAAAAATAACCAATAAACAAAGAAATAAACCAAAAACACAACTTAATAACCACTTAATGTGGTAGTTGTCTAACAGCAATAGCTTCACAGCCAAATATGCAACTTTGCAGAGAGGTGTCAGCCCCATTTAAACAGACCTTAGTCAGTCGGCACCAGCGCCACCAGCAGCGGGCAGCATGACTCTGGAGTAAAGCGCAGATGCATAAATGCCTGAATAAAGAAAAATGTGTCAATAGTATGAAAATCTACATTTGGGTAATATCCTGGCATATTTGCACACCATGAAGCGTTATGGTAGCATGGCATGATTATTTCTAATAATATTCTAAATGAGTTCATTTTTGCACTTCAACTAACGCTGCAGTGACGCGACCATAAAAAAGATCAATGTTTTGTAGAACCAAAACAAAATATAGACAGTAATGTCTGTTATTGTAATAATGTTAAATAATAATAATAATTATCCCCTCCTTGAACTGCCACCTTACAGAGGTGAAGGGGTTTGCATGCTTGAATGATCCTAGGGGCTATGTTGTCTGGGGCATTATGCCCCTGGTAGGGTCTCCCATGGCAAATAGGTCCTAGCTGACAGGCCAGACAAAGAGCAGTTCACAAAACCCTTATGGAAACACCAACTAAAAAATCAGTGACGTCGCCCAGTACGGCGCAGCCGGGGCCCCACCCTGAAGCCAGGCCTGGGGTAGGGGCTCATATGCGAGCGCCTGGTGGCCGGGCCTTTGCCCACGGGGCCCGGCCGGGCCCAGCCCGAACTGGCGATGTGGGCCTGACCTCCTGTGGATTCACCACCCACAGAGGCAACCGTAAGGGGCCGGTGCAATGTGGATTAGGTGGCAGCCGAAGGCGGGGTCCTCGGCGACCTGATCCTCGGACAG
>BRDA01093244.1:0-26514 GCA_036984385.1 Crenuchus spilurus
AGTTATTTTTTCCAAAGGGTGTGCAACCAAATATTAAGTTGAGGGTGCCAATAATTTTGTCCGGCCCATTTTTGGAGTTTTGTGTGAAATGATGTGAAATTTGCCTTTTTTTCCCTCTGTTTTTTGTGTTGTTCCAATACACACAAAGGAAATAAACATGTGTATAACAAAACATGTGTAATTGCAATACTTTTCTGGAAGAAATACAGGGGTGTCAAAATTCAGGGGTGCCAACACTTTCGGCCATGACTGTATGCACATGCACTTTAAGTATATTCTTAGTGTCTCTATAGAGTATATTCTATTTACTTTGAATGGAGGAACACCAAAGTAAGAATTTCATTGTACAGTGTAACTACCTGTTTCTGCTGTGCATATGACAATAAAAATGATTGATTCTTAATTAAACTCTAAGGCTTATTACACAAGGTATACAATTTTATAACATCACAGACAGTGACACAAATACTGTCAGAGTTATTCTTAAGTTAAAAGAGGGAGGAATGGATCATGGACCCGTTGACTTGTCCTGATTGTTAAAACTTTAAATAAAAAATTCTGAGCTGAAAAATTAGAAGAAATCTGCCATTTCTTTCTGGCACTCAGTTCCATTTTTTTATCTAAGTATATGTTGTCATATACAGTACTGTAGGGATCAAGCAAGGTGGGACCATGATTTTATTCAGCTTTACAAATTCATTATCACTCTTTAATAATACTGCTTGATCTGAGCTTTATTAGCCTCTTACAGTGATATCCCAGCAGAGTAAACAGACAAATTACTTTAACAACACACTGAGGGTTCTGAAATTTAATAATTGGACGAAAGAAGTAAGAATAAACGTGTTAATTGCTGTTAAAGCTCTGAACTGGGCTTCTCAGTGTGTGCATATGCTGTGTGTGTGCTTCATGTACAGTGACAGTCACCCATTACACACCACCATCATGAAACTGAGGAGTCTTTTCAGTGGAAAGCTGCAGTCACTGACATGCTCAACTAACAACTGGGGCAGCCATGGCGTAGTGATTAAGGATCTAAGGTTGCCAGTTCGATCCCCAGACAGGACATGACTGAAGTGCCCTTGAGCAAGGCACCTAACCTCCTAACTGCTCCCCGGATGCCGGTGGATAAGGGCTGCCCACCACTTTGAGTACAAATTCTCGCAGCAAATGTTCACTAGTGTGTGTGTGTGTGTGTGTGTGTTTCACTGCATGAATGAGTTAAATGTAGAGGTCAAATTCCATTGTGTGAAAATCACATTGGTAAAAAGGTGAATCTTAACCAACTCTGGTCATCATTTGTTCAAAGAGCCATCAGACTTTTTAACTCTGCCTGTACGTGGCAGATTGTGGGACACTGTGCACAGAGATAAACCTTAATCTCAATCTTAAGACAGTACAGTAATCATTACATATGTTTGTATGTACGTATTGGTCATAATGTACAGGAGTATTCATGTTCATTGTATACATATTTGCATAGTAATTTATATAGACTCTGGATATACAGTTTCTGGTAATATTTTTGGCTGTTCAGCTACTTTGCACATCTGGTCACTTTTCACTTCTACACCATGTAAGTGTTTTTACATTTTTTACTATATTTGATCTTAAATCATTATTGTATTTTTACTGTGTGGAATATATTTTGTTTTTGCTACTGGATGTCTTAATTACCATCCAGATCAATCACGCCATCAGTTAATCCATCCATCCATCCATTTATATGCATGCCTAACTAAACGATGAAACCAAGCTGCATCTTAACCAGTGTGAAAATGATCATATAAGGTTGCTAGTTAATGCTCCTTGTTTTGCCTAAAGTTTTTCTGAACTGTAGTGTAATTATACCATTTGTGGTCATTCAAACATGTATTTAAATAGCTGTTCAATATATTTTGGCCTCAAATGTGTGCTCTATACCTCTTCACCCTCACTCCCAATGAAGTCATCCTCCAGACTTGCCTCCTTCCGTTCTCCTTCACCTTGATGGTTGTCATTTTTAAGGTCAGAGATCAGGTCTACCAAAGGCTTGCTGAAAAGCTGACCCCTTTTGGCTGAGTGAGGACGTGAAGAAAATGTAAAGACCTCTTCTTTAACCTCTTCTTTGTCCAGGCTGAGCTGAGGTTCAGTGTCACTGACGTTGTTAAAGGTACTGTCCAGCACACATAGATGTGGTAGTGGAACAGATGGAGACTGGCACTGCAGAGGCTGTGGAGTCAGTCTAGGAGTCTCCAAACTACAGGTCTGACCTGCAGAACAAGAGAAGTGTTGTTAAGGACTCTTTTGCACTTATGCGTTTGCGCAATGTCAAGCTACACAGTAACTGCATTACAAAAGCTAGGCTGCAGCTGAGAAAGGTGGGTCCTCGGTTGTAGGGTCATATAGAGAATTCTTGTTTGTATTACGTTATGCCTTTTAGGACAGTCCAACCAAGGTCACATTGTCATATCAGCTGAAACAGTTGACACCCACAGGAATGTGACATTTGATGGAGAACATTAGTAAGCTGACAAAGCTAGAAAAACATTAGTTTTTAACAATGCATAATTTAATTTTTTTCTGTTTTATTAACACTTTTGCTGTTATCATACTTCTGATAATCCATTATTAAACTTATTAGAAAACGAACACTGAACAATTAACATCAACATGTAAAGCTTTTAGAGTGCTTAACTTTCTGACAGCAAGACACATGCACAAAGGATTAACGGCAACAGAAGGCCATAAAGAATACTTCAGTAGCATCATTAAAAGTCACCGGAATGTAGCTGCAATGTAACTGTCTTCAGAAAATACAGAATAATTATTTTAAATAGAACAGCCTTCAATGATGTAGAGGTCTAGAAATACAGCTTATACATTATTATTATACAGCAAAACAAACACATCCCTCCCTTCAAGTGCCCCTTCAGAAGCTTGGCTTGCAGACCAAAAGAAATAAAGAGAACAACCACATGAAAGTAATTAGCTTTAGGTAGGTTAGTGTTATCTAGGTGTTTGGTTAGTAAAGTTTTGCTACAGTTGCTGCTGCTTAACAAAACAGTTATTATCTATCAAAGATTCATAAATAGGACAGAACAATACTGAGTTATTTATGTGATACAGCAAAAATAAGTCAGTGTTCCTCACCAAGCTAACAGGAATACAGCAACATCCTCATCCCTGTTCATGCCTTTCATACAGGATCATACAAAATCCTAATGTATATAGAGGTACCCTGCCCTCTCCTGTTCTGGGCATGAGCACCAATGCACCCTTTCACTGACTGGCTGGTGTAGTGTTGTGTTTGTCAGTCAGAGACACTTTGTTTGCTTCTCATTTACAGAGTTAGGGCTCAGTATAAACACCAGAACAAAAACAGACACCTAGTGAGCCATGTGGAAATATTGGCTATATTTTACAAAAAGCGTACTGGATTGAAATTATATACTTCACCTTTAAATTCCATATATGGACCATATTCACCAAGGTGTTCAATGGTATTTGCTAAATATTTAACAGTGTTTTAACATTAGAACTCTTTTACTTCATAAAATTTTAAAACATCTGGTGCCTTGGCTCAAAATGTAGAAGAGTCATGTTTGTAAATTGATGTTCCTTTCTGAGAGTATATTACAAAATATTTCCAAAATGGCAAGTCTTGTGAATTGTTCCCAATATGCAATGGTTTGCACCTACCAAAAGAGGTTTATGGAAAAGACAACTGGTGAACTGGCAACAGGGTTCACTGATGGGCATGGGGAATGAAAGCTAGACTGTCTGGTCCTATCCCACAGAAGAGCTAATGTAACCCCAATTGCTGAAAAAAATAGACCAAGATTAAAGGACACCTTTAATGTGACTTATTATCTGTGCAGTTTGACTGAAAAACAAGCTAATTAAAATAATGTAGTTGCATAAATATATGCACACCCTTTTATAATTGGGAATGTGGCTCAGAATTAACCAATCACATTCAAACTCATGTAAGATAGTAGTCAGTTTACATCTGCCATTAATTAAAGTGACTATTAGGTGTTCTATTAGGATGTGCAAATGATATTTAGTGATAAGGGATAATGATGAAGGTAAATGGGACAGTATAGCTTATATAGGGTTTATTTTATATAAGGCAGATATTCCAACTTTTTGTTGTACTTCGTTTTTCTGATGCGTTGGTTTTCTTTATATATATATATATATATATATATATATATATATATATATATATATATATTTCTTTTGGTTGCGTAGTCTTTTTGCTTCATGTTGTTTTTCAACCTTATAGACGGAATATATTTTATTTGGGATATATTCGATATGACAGGGTAAATGGAAGTAGTAATAGGGAATAGTGATTTTTTCTTTATATATATATATATATATATATATATATATATATATATAAAGTTAATCACATTTAATTCACCCTACCTAGTTGCATCTTACAACAAACATCATGGTCAGCAAAGAACCTTCAAAGCATCAAAGGGATCTTGTTGTTAAAATATGTCAGTCAGGACAAGGGTACAAACAAATTCTAAGTCATTTGATATATCATGGAACATAGTGAAGATGATCAAAACAAGTGGAAAAAATATGGCACATCAGCACATTACCAACAGCTGGACATCCCTCCAAAATTCATAAAAAGACAAAACGAAAACTCATTTGGGAGGCTACCAAGAGGCCTACAGCAACAATAAAGGAGTTACAGGAATCTATAGATAGTACTGTATGTGTACTACATGTGACAAAAATCTCTTGTATTCTTTATATATCTGGGCTGTAGGGTAGGGTGGCAAAATGGATAGTTTCTTACAAAATAATCAAAGCTCAGATACAATTTGCAAAAAACTACATCAGGTTTGACTAAAGCATGTGGGAAACTGTCTGATAAAATCAAAGTTGAACTTATTGGCCATAAATCTAAAGGATACGCAAAAACAACATTCTGCATTACCAAAAGAACACACAAATAGTGAAGCATGGAGGTGGCAGCATTATGATTTGGGGCTGTTTTTCTACAGCTCAAACTGGTGCCTTAGTCAAGGTAGAGGAAATTATGAACAGTTCTAAATATCTGTCAATTTTGGGATAAAACCTTCAGGCCACTTATAAAAATCTGAAGAGGAATTTCACCTTTCAGCATGACAATGACCTAAAGCATACCTCCACATCGACAAAACAATGGCTTCACCACAAGGTGATCAAAGTTTTGGAATAGCCCACTTAGTGTCCAGACTTTTCCAATTGAAAATCTGTGGCATGACCTGAACACGGCTGTGTACAGGAAATTCCAGATTTTCCAGCAATCTGACAGATTTAGAGTACTTTTTCTAGGAAAACTGAGCAAAGATTCCCAAGACAAGATGTTCCTCATTGAGAGACTCCTACCCAAAAAGACTGAATACTGTCATAAAATCAAAACGTGCTTCAACAGTATATTAGTTTAAAGGTGTGCATATTTATGTAAACCTTATTGTTTTTTTTTCACTTTTATCTGCCCCCCAAAAAATATATCAGTTTGTTTTTCAGTTGAATTGTACACATTATATGCCACATTAAAGGTGGAAAAAGTTCAGAAATCCTATTTTACATTCTTATTTTACTGTCACATTCTTATTTTACTGAACAGTTCTACAATGGAGATTACCCTCTTGAAGCTGGGGCAAAGACCTTTCCATATCATAATGCTCAGCCCAAGAACATTAACCGCTTATTTCTCCTTCAGGAAATTCCCATTGACTTAATGGCACAAAGCAGATCAATAATAGAGATCTAATTACCACACAATGTTTCATTGTTCATTTTTCATAACCAAGCTCATATTCTTTCTCTGCATTCATTTTAATGAGCATATGCAAATAAGTGCATAATCACGATACTGCAGACTGCAGTGAATGCATCAATGCTTGCCAAAAGCTGCAAATGAACGTATGCAGGCCCTTTTCGTGCAACATTTGGTAATTGCAACATTATGATTTAATGAATCCTTAAAATATGCCTAAATGTAAGTGAAGCACTGACACAATACTAATTTAGGTCGGTTTTTCTTCAGTTAGAAAGCAGGAAAAGGAGAAGATGGAAAAACAGTATTAGCTATTAGAGTGTAAGCGTGTGAGCAATGGGTGTGTGTGTGACGGGAGTACTGTGGCTTTCCCGCTGGCACACAAACAACATCATTAGTAGATGGGGAGCAATGCCGCAGCAAGATCATAATTCAAATCCAGCTATATGGCAGCCTGTGGGGTCTGTGTGCCCTCGTATTAAAGAGAAAAGACACCCAGAGAGTGGGGAGCCAAAGACACCACCGAGACCGAGGTGATGAATACAGCTAGTTCCAAGAAAGCACATGAGGCCACAGCAGGTTGATCTATTTCAACCAGACGTGCAGTGCTTAAGTATAACTAAGGGAGTATATGTGTACTGAGTGTTAGTTTATTTCACCTTGAGTGAAGTTTGTGGCAAGGGCATAGAAGAATTCAATGAAGTCTTCTATTTTCAACCTGGTCTTAAGAGAAACATAGATCTTCATTTTGCAGAACTAAGCATTTCTGATTCCATATGTTTCAAAGCAGCTTCAAAAAAGTTAATCTCAGAGTACTAAAGGGAGGCCAAGATCTGTGTGGTTGCCTTTTGATCATCCCCAGTTATTGGAAAAAGGCTGGCAAATATATCAAATATTTACAATATACGAATCTGAGTCAAAAATGATCTGCATCTGCATCTGAATTACATACAAATATGTTATTTTTTGACACTATCTCCATGCTTTTCCATCCACTTTGTCCATCTAACAGCAAAATTTTGTATTTCCTCATTAAAAAAATGTTTTTTGGCTGAGATGCAATCCACGACTGCACCACTGTCTCCACCTCTTTAACTGATGTGAATCTCTGTCCTCAAAAAAAAAAAAAAAAAAAATTTTGGAGTGTTTCAATATTATTGACAGTGGTATGTAGATGTGCATTGCTATGCAACAACACAGCACCCTTGAATAGAAATATTTGTATTGTGTTTACATTTTTATGCATAAGCTGTTCAGTGAGCATTTTACTGTAACAAGCCCTGTTGATTGTTGAACCTTGTAAATCATAAGAAGGGCAGACATTTTTTTGTTGCAAGACAGTCATAAATGAACTGATGTAACACATTCACTCATGCACAGGAGTTACTATGGAGACAGTGACATAGTACAGAATTGATATTGCAGCCAAAAGAAGTTTTCATATAATCAAAGTGCGGATCATTATTGACTTACCCTTGTATTAGTAATCATTTTTGGAGATAAAAAAACTTGGCAACATTGTGACTTCAGAGCTCACATTTCTTTTGCAGGAGCTGAACTCCTACTGACTACCCTGTAATCTGAACATTGTTGTTATGTCCAAAATAAATACTTAAATTAAATTAATCAAAAGTGGGAGGCCCTCCCACTTTTCAAAATAATCAAAATAAGGCTCTCTTTTAAATAGTAACTTTATCTTACCTAATGTATTGTCAGAAATATATTTGCAGACTTCGAAGATGTCATCAAGTCTTTAAATTATGTCTACAGATTAGATGTGCAAGTACGTATTGGCCATAATAAAATGTATCAGCATGTAGAATTAAAGCTTGCTGTGCATGCTGCTTTACCATATGTCTGTACTGTATAAAAGCATAATGTTCTTTTATTGATTAATGCAATGCAATAGTTTCAGAGTGATATACAGACATGTTTACAAATGTTCAGCTTAATAAGCAGCACTGAAAAATCACAGTATTAAAGAAGAAAAATGAATTAAAAGATAAAATAGCTGTTTTTACCTCTGCAGGAAAGGATTAAGTGCCTTTTCATTCATAGTAAAAAACAACAGAATACCCTGGAATTTCTTCAAGTACATGTAAATACAATATTTGTTCAATGTTAACACTCTTTCTTGTGTGGTTGCAAGTACAATTTAGTATAATATTGTATAATATTGTATCATAAAGTATATTTTTTCACTAGGAATATGCATTGGCATGGTGGCACAGACATATTGTGAATTTGTTGAGATTGTTACATTTATTCAAAATCAAACTTTTTCTCCTAAACTATATCAAAATATAAGTCTGCTATATTTCTTCTCTAAGGTAGTGTGATGTAACAAGAATATTGATTTTAAACTACATACGTAAAAGTATTTTGTTTAACCACTTATCTCATCATGACAAAGGAATCAAGCGATACATTAAAAGACTTAACTAGACAAGTCATTGTGTTTATGAGATACTGTCTCTGAAAAACAGTGCAGGTTTCTGATGGGACAGCTACTGTGAGCTGACAGACACTCACACAGTGATAGCCGAATGAAGGTCATAGTATGCCATAATGACACACCGTTCATAAAACCACATTGTGTAAAGCCATAATGCTTCACACGTACAATATCAAGGCCCTTGTCATAATGAGGATTCACAAAATGATCTATCTAGGCACTACCCATCCTCACCTTTTCAGTACTGGCCACCTAATTAAACTACACACACTTGCAAAGTGCTTCTCAAGTGTAGCATTAACTCTAGCTCCTCAAAGGGGCTTCGAAGATTTAGATTCACAGCACGTTTTTGAAAAGACTTACATTGTAATCACCTTTTCTAATTGCCAACAGTGCATGCTGGCCCGAACCCCTGAGACTTCTCTCTGACCCACACAGTATACTTAATGTCCTATTATCGCTAATGAACTTTCTCTTCCCGGCTGAGGGGAGCTACAGCTAGTCCCTATCTGCTGGAGAGGATTGTTAACTTACTACACTTTGACATTCAATCTCTCAGGGACAGAACAGCCAACAAAGGGAAGACGTCTTTCGGGTCTTTCATTTATTGCGTAAAACCACAGAACACTTGATTTAAAACAAAAAATTGCCCTTTGAGGGATAGAGGCAGAGTAAAAAGTTTTTGGAAAGCATTTAAGCAGTCTATTTCTTTACTCACTGGACCTCTTTTCAATCATGCCTTAGTTGTGAAGGTTAGTCATCCATGAAGAGACATTATAATTGGAGTGTATTAAACTTCTTTTATATAATGATCTATTACATAACATCCATCTAATTTAAGTGTATACTACTGACTATGAATTATCATTAACCAATGTAAATCAGGCAGAGCATATGCATGACTGAGATTTGACATTGAAGTGTCATTAAAACACATTACCTATTACCTCTTCTTATCTAGTCACTAACCTGGTATATAGTGGTTTGTTGATGGATCTCCTTCTATTCCACTGGTGCATCTTGGAACTTGGCGCTGGGAAGCCCTGTTAGAGGACCTTGCTCCCTCTTGGTTTGAGTAAGCTATGCCTGCATTATTCCACAATACATCTTTAGATTAATTATATATAAAAAAGAAAATCCATTATCAACAATGTCAGGTCAGCCAGGGAAAACAAGTAGAAACTGATTTCAGAAGACAATGATGTAAGTTGCAATCAGAATTATTCAACACTCAAAAAAAGCAAATATTTATAAACTTTACTGTAAACTATAAACTTTTACATTACGTCTTTATCAGATTAATAATACAGCAAATTAACAAACAAAAAGAGCAAATGATATAGTAATTTAAAGTATATTTTGTGAAGGATATTTGGTTAATATTGCCAAGTCATAATTATTCAACCCCTAAATAATATTGATGATTCAAAAACCTACTTGTATGTATGACCTGAAGTTAAAACATAATTTACCCATTGGGAACCCAATAATAGTCCTTATTTTAATTCAGCTGTGTTGTGCTTTATATAAACATCACCCAGGGACGTTTTCAAGGTGTGTTGCAACCATGGTGAAGGCTAAGAACTATCATAAAAGTTGAAAAATGTGGTAACTTCATTGCCCCAAATATTCAATGATTATAAGAAGATTTCCAAGACCTTGAACATTCCTAGAGATACCACTGGGAACACTGTAGGGCCTTAGCCACCTCATCAGCATATTGACAAAACAGCTGAAGCAAATTATGACTATAGAATTTGCAGTGGGTTAATTGTGTTTTCATTGTGTCATACATTTAATTTGTTCATTTGATGCATCATTCAACTGAAGAAAGACTTAATTTAAAGCAAAATTCAGCTCTGCAGAAAAGTCTAAAGTTATAAATTCTTACTTCCTTTGGGGGGATAGTCCCAGCATTCCAATCACAACCTCAACTGAAGAGGGTGGTTTAGAAATGTAATAATAGAATTGTGATTACTTCTTATTAATATAAAGTGGTATAAAAGTAGATCCTTACATGCCGTCACACTCTCACTATCAGCACTATAAATCTGCTGTGGTCTCCTAGGTCTCGCTCTCTCTGTGGATGCCCTCTCAGTTGGTGGTCGTGGCTGTAAATATCCACTTCTGCCTGTGATCGTGATCAGAAACAAATACAATAAAGAATAAATTCAATAAAATTAATTTGCATTAAAATGAATAGTTACAGTCTCACCAAAAAATAAACAGTGATAGTTCAGTTTAGGTGTTTCCTTCTGTTTACATGAATGTGACCTTAGTTTCAAATTCAAGCATTTTACAGTTATTATAATATTCTGCTCATATATGCACTGGAAACTATAAGCTTATGTGCTTAATTCCCAGGTGGGGCTTTAAAGGATTTGAACCGTCTTCCAGAGGGATTAAGGCACACCAATATTTCTGCAGATACATTTGTTTGTAATGTGCAATGTGTATGTATTTACATGAAGGTGAACTGATGCTTGGGTCACTCTTAGCTCTGGGTTCTGTTCCATTCACTGACGAACTGCTCTTCCTTGCTGTGAGTGGAGGTGGACCTATGACCTTTGACCCAAAAGCAATATGAGACCCATCCTGAGATTTAGGTCCCCGAGCAGTGGCTGCTCTGCCAGTGGCTGCCTGCTCTAGCGATCAGATAGAAACACACACAGAGAACAACTGTTATGTATGCATAATAAATGTCAAATAAATCTTAGGAGAAAAAGGAGGCTATACCGAAGCAGCGCATCGTATCTGATATTTTTCCACATCCAATAAGGATCATGTTTTCCTGGAATAGTGAAAAGTGTTCACCCTCAAATAATAACACAGTCGGTTTACTGCAAAGCTACTTTGTTGTATTAGGAAAAACATAGGTGAGATATTCTCATGTGTGTTCTCACTTCACCTGGTAAAGTGATTACATTACAGTAGACACATCTATACTATCACAAATGCATTTGTTAACAGCAACTGTTATGCAATTGGACAAGCTTTATAGAATGCTGACAAAACATGTGTCACATTATTCAAACTGTATGTAGCTTGTTCAGTAGCAAAGAAGAAGCAAGTTCTCTTTAGTTTGAATGATTTTTTTGCCAACTTCCGTAAACCTCGTCTGAACTGGAAAAAGTGGCTAAGAACAAATGTATGCATACTGAGCACATATATCTAAATTATTGCGTTACTCAGCATCAAACACACAACCCTCAATCTATTATTCCATAACTGGCCAATATGTCAGTCTAAATATTCTGATTGAGTCATTACAGCTAATTTTCCTAACATAGCTTAAGAGTCCTTTTTATATCAAAATAAGCCCACATACAATAAACAATTGACTTTTTATGAAAAATGACAAGCTTGTCTTAGTAAAAAAAATGTAATTAGTTGTAGGAGTCTTGACCATTTGTTGTATCTGAAGTGGCATAATATTTTCCTTTGGTACTGACAGCAATATTGCCTAAATAAGGCAAAGGAATAAGGTCAAGGCAACCTGGCAGCTGAACACAAAATACTGCCATGTGTCATTTCAATTTAACAGCTAGACCAATTTCCAAGGCTACAAGCTGTGAGAATCATATGAATATGACCCAACATGTTGTGATACACAGTTGCTAAGAAACTGATATCCCTTTCCGAAACTTCAGTAGTCTAAACACACTCTGGATGAGTGAGAAAAAAAAGAAAAACTGAAGTACATCTAGTCATTATCTACAGTATGATCACTAATGGCATGGCTTAGAGCCTGTTTTAAAAGTCAGTAGACCCTTGAAGAAAAAAAGAAGCGAGCCATTCTGAAAACAATATTCTAGAGCCAATCATTTCAGCAAGCCAAGATGAAAGTGTTACTGCAATATGAGGGTAACAGATGCCTGCATAAAGAGACATGTAAAGCAAAGACTCTCTCTGGCCCAATAGAGAGGACAGGTACAAGACTAAAGAGACAGGATTAGAGCTCCCCTAGCGAGAATGAGGCGTGTCATCAACAAGTCGACAGACTGAAAGCAGCGGGGCGGTTCACTGAGAGGATCAAACCTTTCCTGAGGCTGTTTAAGGGTAAACAGCTATGGAACCTTATTAATGTGGTGACAAAGGTGATTTGAAAGCAGGTGCTGAAGTTTATTTTTAAACAGGCAGCTTGTTAACTAGAAATGCAATCCATTTTTGCAAGTGAATGTAACACAGTCGCTACCTTCTTCTATAAACAATGATATTTCTTTTTTTTTTTTTTATAAATAAACAATTTACTTTCACAGCTGGCACTAACCAGATTCTGAGTTGATAGATGCACTCTTCACTTCAACTTGTCCCAGCCTCTCCATATTCACTAGCTGTGTAACATGCTGAACATCAGGGGGGAGCTGGCAGCTCTTGGGAATCTCTTCCGTCGGCCCATTCCTTATGTCATACAAATCTGGAGGGAAAATAACATGCAAACTTTTTTTTCAATGCCATACAGGTTTGACAGCTATCCTGACTGAGGTGTCATAACAGCTGCAAAAAGATGGTGATAACTGCAGAACAAATTTAGACATATTCAGAAATTGACTTAAACAATGTATCGAAAGCTCAAAGCTTGTTTAATACTAGAAAATGATAAATATTCAATTCCTAAAAATAAATATCTAAAATGTTATAAAATCTTTTAACATTTTAAAACTTTTAAATAAAAACTAACATATTTTAAAATTTTTAAAACAGGACAACACTAGTCTGACATTGGATTCTGCTTAAATAAAATAGGCATGATAATTTGTTGCATTATTATAAAAACCCCAATAAACTCTATTAATCACTAGAATATGAGATGTTAAGTAGCAAACATATAACCATGTCATGTTATATCAATGTGCTAAAAATGTAGACAACATTGTCACAGCACATCACAATGTAATCATGTAATGAAAAATTCTATAAAAAACCCAATAACACTATTAACCACTAGAATAGGAGATATTTGCAAACATTTTTCAACTAAAATCAGTCTTTGAAAAAAGACATGATTTCATACAGTCGAAGAAAAGTGATTATGTTAAAAAAATAAATGAAATATGTGCTATAGCACTAATGCTAAATCAATGTATATATTCACTAAATTCCTACATCATAAAAATATATGCTAAACATCTGGCAGAGAGTAAACAGCTGTAATAGAGTCTATATGTTTGGAGCAGCAGTTTTTGTGGCTTTATGATAGTCTCAGAACAGCTAGAAAAAGCATGAGAATATGCCAAAATAAATTTAACAGCTAAAGAAAATTGCTAAACAAAGCTAAACCTAAATTAACACAAAATGCAAAAACTGATCCTTATTCCCGTGATCAAAGAAACAAAAAATGTGCCTAACCTCTACAGACAATATCCATAGTTACATTGTGCACATTCATATATACAAAGACTAAAGAGCTACACAACAGTTTGGTCTTTCAGTGGACAGGCTGATGGCACAAGTGTGACAACCCCTTGTGGTAGAACTCAGATATGGATGTCTGTTACTGTGTAAATGTAGTTTCTGTTATTAGTTACTGGGCAACTGAAGACAAAGTTCTTGTATGTGCAAATATTCTGGGCCAATAAAGTCTGATTCTGACTTGGTATTAAGTACTATAATACCATATTGTTCAAAAAAGTAAAAATTCTGGTATTGTGACAATGCTGAATTAAGATGTGAATGCTGAGTGAGTTTCACTAGCCTCTGTCCACATGGTCTGCAGGTTCTGCCTTCATGGTGAAGATGCGTCTGACTTTACAGCAGGCTGAAATTACAATGCCATCCAGAGACAAAAACGCTCCTCGGAACAGCTCAGTGGTGAATGAGCTCAGGTCAATGCACAGGTTACACCACTGCATACAGTCATAGTCAAAATAATACATTTTAGCAACCCTCTAGGCTTCAGGGTATTTGTTTTAAATAATTTAGTGTAATTAAAATATCGCTCAGTATTGTGAACTTGTGAATGTATGTGTATAGCTAAAATTTAACTAATAAGTCAACAATATTTAATAAGTAGTGCATAAAGATGTGCATTTTTTATGTGACTATTTTACAAACACCTCTAAGCCATCACTCACCACTTACTACTAATGTAATAAAACATAATAGGTCAACTTGAATGAAAAAAATGAAAATAAGTAACAAAAATGTATTAAAACTTAATATTTTGCCCAAGGATAACAAACAAGAAATTATTTATATAAGAGAACTAATGAAAATTAGAAAAATAAACTCTAAATGTTAACAGTCACTACAAATTTTCAACATATTTGCAACTTGTGTTATAATAGTTAACATTATTTCAGAGTCTGTGCATTTTTGCTTTTTATTTCAGTTGATCTGACAATCACTTTCACAGTGTAGTTTTAGACTATTTAAAATCATATCACTTATACAATTTTCAATTATATCAGTTGATAATATTGTTTATCAACATATTAGTACTTCAAAATCAGTCACAAAATGTTCATATTAGTCAAGAAAGTAAGTGTGCAGTCACTCTAGGCACTTACAATGTTGCGTCTGAGGCCAGTTAGAGGTATTCTGGCATGCAGAGGGGTAGCTGAGAATTCCTTATGTACAGTGGACAAGTAGAGCCTCCGCTTCAGGTGCCCTTGATCTGTTATGCTAACAGAAGCACAGGAATGTTAACCATAGCAACTGATTTGGGAAGCAAATGGGAAACGATTTAAATTCGTTTCCTCTCCCAGTGTGTGATTTTGCGTGCGTGTGTGTGAGGGCACATCTGTGAGCGTGCGAAAAGATTCAGTCTACATGCTAATTCACCTTCTGCACCTTCAGCGAATCTCATTTATCTTACAGCCCCTGAGACAGGCTTTGGGAAAAGGTACTAAAACTATCTCACAAACACGAGAACATGTTAACCAGTGTAGAAAAGACCTTGTCAGCAACAAAGTTAAATTGTTTTGCAAATGAAATTATATCCATGCCAATATCTATATTGATTTAAATTGTGAAAACATTTTTTAAATAATGAAATGGGTGTACACTCATACACTACACTGCTTCAGTGGTGATACATACACAAGCTCTGTGGAGAAGTCTTTACCAAGAGGAACATTCACCTGTAGTACCAGGAACCTCTGAATCAGGACAACTAGAGAAATGAGACACACAATTTCAAACTAGGTCAGGCAGAGGAAATAAACAGATATATTACTGCGAGTGAATGGTCTCTCAGCCATGAGATATACAATAATAACTCCTTTTAATAGTCGTTGTTACATTAAGCACTGAAGCTTAGACTGCTCATTAAAAGTTCTTATTAGGGTAGGGTTGCTTTATCATTGTTAAAAAATCTGAGCTTAAAACATGAGGCCGATTCTGTGGATCAACCCTAAAAGTAAGCAAATTATATTATGCCTTTCTAAATACACTTACGGGGCATTCTGCCATCCTTCGGTAACTGCATCCTATGGGTTTGACTGCTGCCTTCGAGGCTGTACACAAAACCTTTCACTTCTTTATCAAATACCTGTTTAAAATAGGACATTAACAACATCTGCAAAAACACATCAAACAAATGTTCATATAATGACAAAGACACACTATATGTCCAAAAGTATCAAGATAACCCTGTGAACTGTAAAGTGCTGTAAGGTGCATCAACTTAACACTAGCAATCATTTGCACACAAACAGCTGGAATAATCTCCACAGACTAGCACTGCCAGTAGAATGGGCTGCTCTGGAGAAAACACGCATGAAACTAAGGTCACCATGGCCAATGCCAATGCCAAGCCCAGTAATGGCCTGCAGTGCAGCGGAAGAGTGTTCTTTAGAGTGCCAGAGCACCATTCAATACCTTCAGGATGAGTTGCTGTGGCATCTGTGATTCTGTGATACAGAACTCATCATGCAACACCAGTACCTGACCTCACTGATGCTCCTGTAGCTGAAAGCAATCAAATCCACACAGCAGTTCTCCAAAATCAAGTGTAAAGACTTCCCAGAAAATCAGACTATTAGTGAAGTAAATAGAAGATAAAATCCATATTAACTCCTTTAATTTTAGGTGAGATGTTGGATATACAGGTGTCTACATACTTTTGGACTAGTGCATCTACAAAAATGAGAATAAAATAAAAAAGGATTTTTTTCATAATTTAGTATAAAAGGTGTTTTAAAAAAGATTTTATATAGTCATTGCACATAAAGTGACATATTTCAAGACTTTTATATTTTAATGTTGATACTGTTTGAATTACTCAGTTCATTCAAACTCAAAATGAAATATTGATTTTCATGAGCTATAAGCCAAACTGATTCACAGTAAAACACTTTGTGTGTAATGAATATAACAAAAATGAGTTTACCTTTTTGAATTAAATTAGGAACAAAAATTAACAAAATAACTAGTAACAACAATTAACTTATTAAAATATAATGAAAAACAAACAAATAACAATACAAGTGTCATTAGACTTACATTACTTTCCACAGAAATATAGCCTAATTAAATGTTTGGAAGGTAAGTGCAAAAAAATTACAGGAAAGTGCAAAACTAGTAAAAAAAATATCTTTAAGGACTTGTTACTATATAGAAGAACATTACAAAAGGGGCTTAAAATATCACTTCATGTGTAATGAATATAAAATACGACAGTTTACCTTTCTGAATTAAATTAATTAAACAATGAACTTTTTCACGATATTCTAATTTTTGATGTGATACTGTACAGTGTAGCTTTCTGATATGATCCACAATGTGAAGAAACACACTAAGAGAGATTGTAGACTCATAGAGGATAAAAATGAGAAATGAGTACATACTTTACTTATTGACAGCTGTCCACCACTAAGTTTCCATTTAGCCACGGGATCTTTTCCTTGTGCACTGAAGATTTCAACAATGGCACCACCCTGGCACATGACAAACATGTTACACACTGTGTGCAATAAACTTCACAGAAGTTTTATGTGCTCAGAATTATCTTCATACCTGATACTCGTTCCTGAACATGTTTCCAATGGTTTCCAGTAGGATGGACCAGCTAAAATGAGATTTCAGTAATGTTCAAACTGTGCAACATAATGAACAATAGCATTAGTAAACGTTGCTATGTGCTATGTTGTTTTATATTTTTTCTCTATACTTCTTCTGCTTTTTGGTTAACATGAATGAATGAATGACTGAATGATAGTCATTTTATCTCTGTGTAGCTACTCTATACTGTGTCTCAAATGCTGCTTACGTCCGTTGTGTTTACATCTAATGTTTGCATAAAACTGTCTGTATGTTGGCAACGTATTTATGCCTAATACATGTGATTTCAACCGTCAGTATGTTATAAATGCCTTAATCTCCGGCTGAATTCTTTGTCACCTACTTAAGCAGTGAGGGATCAAGTCATCCACCTTCACCTTTCAGACTCGGCCAACAACACGGTAACATTAACGATGGGCTCGATTAGTCAGCTAATGCTAGCTAGTTAGCAAACCTGATATATGCTGTTCTAGAGCTTGATAACAGTAAACAGCGGGCATAATGTTAGTAAGAAACACCAACAAGCCTACCAACCACAGTAAGAAACACGTTTTAAACAGTGCGCTGGAAGAGTCCTCTCAGGTCACTGTACAGCGGGTTCAGGACAAAGTCAGCAGTAACTGAAACCTCCCAGCGCGTCCATAGCAACCAGTGTATCTAAGGTAGCTGTGGTTCCCACCCATAGACTGTAGTCCACCAGCAGGTCACGTGTTCAAGACCAATGGTCTACATCTAACTTTGACTCATACTGATCAACTCAGGTGTTCAGTGTCCCATCAAACAACTGTAATATATGATGAAGTACATTGTTCATACTTTAATTAAAACAGGTAAACTAACATATTTTATATTCATTACATGTACAGTGACATTTCAAGCTTTTTTCTGTTTTATTGTTGATCCGTTTTTCTTATAGCTCATAAAAATAAGAAATCCAGAATCTGAAATTACTAGTTCTTTTATAAAGTACTATTAAAACAGTATTAACATTAATACAAAGCAATGAAATGCTTAAATATGTTACTTTATGGGAGGCACTGTGGCTTGGTGGTTAACCTATCAGTACTGAGGTTTTGGGTTCAAGTCCCCATCTGGGTGGAGTTTCCATGTTCTTCCCATGTCTGTGTGGGTTTCCTCCCACAGTCCGAAAACGTGGAGGTCAGGTGAATTGGGTTGTTAAGGTAAGTTGTGTGTGTGTGTGTGTGTGTGTGTGTGTGCGCGATAGATTGGCACTGCGTCATGGGCTTAGATAGGATAGTCTTTAATGCCCTTGCACCCGGTGAGGGGGTTGCAGACTCATCATGACCCTGATCAGGATTAAGTGGATAAAATATTGGATGGATATTGGAAAAGTGTTGGATATACTTTATGTGTAATGAATATAAAACAAATGACAGTTTAGCTTTTGAATTAAATTATGAACACACCTGAACATTTTCCACAATATTCAAATTTTTGGAGATGCTCTCTAGTATATGTGGTAGTTACAAGCAATCTACTTTATTTATTTATTTATTTATTTATTTATTTCCTTTCATTTTATTTTAGATCAAAATGCCAAATAGAGAATAATAGAGCATAACAGCTTAAGATCTTATGCTGAAATGCTGGATGTATAAAAAGTTTCCAAACTTCAGGTTTATTTCACTTAAGTAACATTGTTTTTTCTTTACATGTATGAATGTTCATCATGTACCCTATAGTAATGAGATAAATGTTGTAATAGCCTATATGAAGTGTGTTCTTACATTTAGCCTATTGCAGCTTCTCTTGATCCCACTTCTAATGTTTATTTATTCTTATGGGGGTATTTCCCTGATGTATCCCTGATGAGCTGATGTGCAACGAATAAAAAACAGAAAAGTGCAGTGCATGGACTGAGCTTGAGAATAAGTGCTATAATGAACTCATTACGGAACATTTTGACTGTTCCTGAAAAATAGCAGCTTAACTGTACGCTTGTGTAATTGCCTCAGTAATTTTTATTTATTTTTTTTTTTTCACATTTCAAAGGTTTTCTGCTTCTGAGATATACTGAGCTTTGGAGTTTTATTAGTGATAATTCCTGTGGGTCTGATCTTTTTTATGTTTTCCTCATAGATTTTCCTCAATGGCCAAATTGGAGCCAGAACATTCACAGTGGAACCTCAAAAAATTTATTAAGGGACTCCTGCATATGCTATATTACATTTTTAGCAGTACTATCTGACTGGAATGAATGTAAATGCTATACAGTATTATGTGAGCATGTATACTCCCCAGTATACATGACATGTTCTTCAGAAGCAATTACACATGTTCTTTATACTCTTTTATGTAGTTGGCATGTTGTTCTATACCTGAAAATAAGTGAAGCTACATAGCAACTTCTACAGTCAGATACATTATAAGCTCATGTATAATAAAATGTGTTCTATATTTAGTCATATGTTGCAAGATGTTATGCATGTAAACGTTATGCATCAAGATTGTAAACAAAGGTGGGGGAAGCATGGAGGAGCAAAAGCTAGGCTAAAGCACCACATCAGCTCTCGCTACCCAGCATTTTTCTTGCTAATGTGAGGTAAATAAAGTGGGTGAGATATGACACTGCATCACTCACATTAAGAGAGTTATTGACTGTAATGTCATGATTTTCACTGAAACTGCAGCATACCCAGCAACGACATCAGATGTTACACAATCCGGGGTAACTCCAGGAAAAGATGGTGGTTTGTGCGTTTATATTAACAAATCTTGGTGTACAAACTTAACCATTGTTAGGAGACACTGCTTAATTCACAGGAATTTCCTAAGATTAAAACTAGACTGTTTTATCTGCCCCATCATAACAGCAGTATACATACCACATGCTAATGCCAAGCTGGCTATAAACAAACTTTATACAGCCATTAGCAAACAGACTGTTGAGCCCAAGGCTGCGTTTATAGTTGCTGGTGATTTTAATCACTCAAACTTAAAGACCGCGCTTCCAAAATTTCACCAACATGTTTTCTGTAATACAAGAGGAAACAAAATCTTAGGTCATGTTTACACTAAAATCACTGAAGTTACACCGTGTCCTCCCTCCCACACCTGGGGAAGTCAGACCACCTTTCTTTTTTTCATTCCTAAGTACTCCCCACTAGTCAAACATGTGAAGCCATCAGTAAGAACCATCAAGGTGTGGCCATCGAGAAAAAAACTGTACTTCAGGACAGGTTTCATCACACAGACTGGAGTATGTTTGCTTCATAGGCTACTTGTGGCGCTCACACGGATATTGACAAATACATTTCCTCTGTGCTGGACTACATCAAGGCCAACATTGACAGTGTAACCACACAGAAACAGATCACCACATACCTGAATCAGAAACCATGAATGAACAAGGAGGTGCATCTTCTGCTGATGGCCCATGACATTGCCTTCAAATCAGATGACGAAGAGGCCTACAGCATATCTAGGGCAAACCTGAGACAAAGCAGGCCAAGTTCTGTTACAAGCTTAAAGTAGAGGATCACTTCTCTAGCTATGATCTTTGACACAGGTGGCAGGGCATCCAGGCTGTCAGTGAATACAAACCCAGCAACTCAAATCAAATTTATTTATAAAGCGCTTTTTACAACTGATGTCACAAAGCAGCTTTACTGGTTTAGAAATAACCACCACCAAACACAAAATCCCAAATTCCCCAGTGAGCAAACCAACGGTGACAGTGGCAAGGAAAAACTCCCTCAGAGCTGGTGGCAAGGAAAAACTCCCTCAGAGCTGGAGGAAGAAACCTTGGGAGGAACCAGACTCACATGGGGGACCCATCCTCCTTTGGTCAACTAATTATACGTTTTTGATAAATCACACAATCCTATGATGCTGGTGTAGTGTCAGGCCTAGGCCACCACCGACTGTTGGAACGCACCCACAACCTGCCGAGCCGCACTGACAGGAACCGTCGACCAATCACAGGAGAGAGCGAAGATCGCTCTCTCCTGAATATTGATCACACCTGCAGCTTGTTCCAGGACTACTGCTCTTAAGCCTCTCACTCCCTTCAGTCTGGGCAAAATAACGTCGCCAGCTACATGCTAAATGACTTTCTGAGCCTTCCCTTCTGAACCTTGTATTATTCCGTGTTTGAGCCTTCTTTGAGCCTTAATCCAGAGTATCCTCACTCTGCTGTAATCCTGAGCCTGTCTAGTTTTTGTACTAAGAGATCCTGTGTGTTTTTCGACTTATCTCATTCAGTATATGTATTGTGCCTGCTTTGCCTCAGTAAAGCCTTTCTCAGTCACTCCCAGTCTGCTCGTTCCTAACCTCCACTCCTCACAGCTTACTTCGCCTCTATGCAGACTCCGAGTGACCCAGAGACCCTCCTGAGAGCAGTGTCTTCCCAGGGACAACTCCTTGGTCAACATCAACACTCCCTACAGGAACTGTCCCAGTCTATGGACACCCTCTCCCATCAGCAAACAGACCAATAGAGCCAGCTCTCCCAGATCGCAGTCAGCGTCCAACGGCTCGCTGATGCATTCACTAAACTCACCTGCCCTAGTCCTCCGGCCGCTCCTCCGGTCCCCGTAACCCCACTCAGCCCACCTCGTTCGTTCCAAGTGAGTAAACCTGATAAGTTTGACGGCTCCCCGGAAGTGTGTGCAACATTTTTACTTCACGTCCTCTAAACCAGAAACGCAGGCGGAAAAAATTGCCTTTCTCATGTCCAGACTAACAGGGAGAGCTGCGCGCTGGGCTACGTCCGTATAGCAAAGTGTAGCCAGCGTCCCTTATCAGGACTTCATCCTGGAGTTTAAGGCCATTTTTGACCACCCTGACCAGGACAGAGACAGTGGCGAGGTGCTGACTAAGCTCCTCCAGGGTAAACGCACGGTCTGCGATTACGCCATAGAGTTTCGTACCGTGGCAGCGGCTAGTGGTTGGGACACTAAAGCCCTCCTAGTCATGTTCCGCCTTGACCTGAATGAAGAGGTCCGTGCCGAGTTGGCCTGTAGAGACGACGCGCTCACACTGCCTCCCCATAGACCCACAGACTCTCTTGTACTCTCCCACGGGCCAAAGCTTATCCCCTTAACAGAGAAGAAGAGTTAGCTATGCAGTCCTACATCTCCGAGGCCTTAGAGCAGGGCATTATACGACCCTCCACGTCACCAGCCGCCTTCGGTTTCTTCTTCGTTAAGAAGAAAGACGGCGGTCTCCGCCCCTGCATAGATTATAGAACCCTCAATGCCATCAGCAAAAAATATGCTTATCCGCTCCCTCTGGTCCCCTCATCTCTAGAAGTCCTCCGTGGCGCATCCATTTTCACTAAATTAGACCTCCGGAGCACGTACAATCTTATCAGAATCCGTCGTGGTGACAAATGGAAGACAGCTTTTATCACCACTAGGGGGCACTACAAATACTTAGTTATGCCTTTCGGGCTCAGTATAAGTTCCTCTGTCTTCCAGTCGTTCATCAACGACGTCCTGAGAGACATGATTGGCCGCTGGGTCCTCGCGTACATGGACGACCTGCTCCTTTTTTCCCGGGACCGGGACTCTCATGTCAGACATCTACGTCTGGTACTCCAGCGGCTCCGTGAGCACCACCTGTATGTCAAAGCAGAGAAGTGCACCTTCCACGTGCCCCAAATATCTTATCTGGGTTATATCATCAGTGCAGACTGCATAGTGATGGACACACGTAAAGTCCAGGTCATAGAAGAATGGCCTCGCCCTCGTAGTGTTAAAGAGCTACAGAAATCCCTGGGCTTCTGTAATTTTTACCGCCATTTCATCTCAGGCTATAGCACCACCTCCGCACCCCTCACGTCTCTGCTCAAGGGAAAACCTAAAAAACTTCTATGGACTGCCAAAGCCGAACGCGCGTTCAGCACGTTAAAAACCGCTTTCCTCACCTCACCACTCCTGCGTCAACCCGACCCAGAACAGCCTTTTTATGTAGAGGTTGATGCCTCTCAAGTAGGCGTAGGAGCCATCCTGTCCCAATATGCAGACTCACCTGCACGCATTCACCCCATCGCTTTTTTCTCTCATAAGCTCTCCGCTGCAGAACGCAATTACTCCATCGGTGACAGGGAACTACTAGCTATAAAGCTGGCCTTTGAGGAGTGGAGACATTAGCTTGAGGGAGCCAAGTTCCCAGTCACCGTCTACACCAATCATAAGAACCTCGAGTACTTAAAAACTGCCAAAAGATTAAACTCGCGCCAAGCCCGATGGTCACTTTTCTTTTCCCGTTTTAATTTCACACTCTCTTTTAGACCCGGATCCCAAAATGTGCGCGGAGACGCTCTTTCTCGCCTCTACAGTGAAACTGAGGGGTCAAACAAAGAACCAGAACCTATCCTCCCCAGTCATGTATTTTGCTCCGCGATCTGCTGGGATATAGATGCCCAAATCCAAGCCGCGCTCCGCACCCTGTCAGTACCCCCACAGTGTCCTCGCGGCAAACTTTACGTACCGCCTCAGTTCCGCCCACGCATTCTCACATGGTGTCACTCCTCCGTAGCTTCAGGCCACCCCGGAGAACGCCGTACACATCAGATCATTTCAGTCCGCTACTGGTGGGAGACACTCACAAAAGACGTGCATAAATACGTCTCCTTGTGCCGCAAAACCCCCAAAACATTACCAGCGGGGAAACTCATGCCCCTTCCTGTACCCAACCGGCCCTGGTCCCATATCGCAATGGACTTTGTCACTGACCTCCCCCCATCAGAGGGAAACACTGTCATACTAACTGTCATTGATCGGTTTTCCCGTGGCCTCCGCTTTATTCCCTTCCCGGCTATCCCTACAGCTCTCCAAACTGCCGAAGCGCTATTTCAACACGTTTTCCGAATTTATGGCATCCCAGAGGTCATCTTGTCCGATCGTGGCCCTCAGTTCACCTCCCACGTATGGTCAGCCTTTTTTGAACATTTAGGGGTCTCGGTCAGTCTGACCTCTGGCTATCACCCCCAAACAAATGGACAGTGTGAGCGCGCAAACCAGGAGCTGGCTAATTTTCTACGAATTTACTGCCACCAGAACCCATCAGACTGGTCCCGGTATCTGGTGTGGGCAGAAATCGCACAAAACTCTCTCATATCCTCAGCAACAGGCCTCACCCCTTTTCAATGCGTGCTCGGACATCAGCCACCGTTAGCACCATGGACAGCAGCCTCTACCGAGGTCCCCGCAGTGGAAAGCTGGATGCGCAGGAGCCAACAGATTTGGGTGCAGGTCCACCAACACATAGAGGACGTTCTCCGAACCAATAAACGTTTTGCAGACCGACACCGCAGAGAAGCTCCCTCCTTCCGAGTCGGAGACCGGGTCTGGCTGTCAACCCGTGACCTAAAGGGAAGTAACAAACTCTCTACTAAATACATAGGACCGTTTGCTATCATCAAAAAAATGAATGACGTCACCTTCAGACTGCAATTACCAGCACATTACAAATTGTCCAACTCATTCCATGTCTCTCTCTTGAAACCTGTCATTCCAAGACCCCTGGGGAGGGAGACACCTGAGTCAGGCACAGAGGAACCCAGAGAACAGGACAATCAAACTATCTATCCTGTGCAGGCTCTCCTCAAATCCAGACGCAGGGCAGGCCTGCTCCAATATCTCGTAGACTGGGAGGGTTACGGACCCGAGGAGCAGTGTTGGGTCCCCGCGTCTGACATTCTGGACTCATCTATGACCAACCCTGACCAGCCTGCTCCCCGTCCCAGGGGTCGTCCACGCTCCTCCCAGGGATCATCCCAATCCTCCTCCGCCACTGGGCCACTGCCTTTGAGGGGGGGTGATGTCAGGCCTAGGCCACCACCGACTGTTGGAACGCACCCACAACCTGCCGAGCCGCACTCACAGGAGCCGTTGACCAATCACAGGAGAGAGCGAAGATCGCTCTCTCCTGAATATTGATCACACCTGCAGCTCGTTCCAGGACTACTGCTCTTAAGCTTCTCACTCCCTTCAGTCTGGGCAAAGTAACGTCGCCAGCTACATGCTAAATGACTTTCTGAGCCTTCCCTTCTGAACCTTGTATTATTCCATGTTTGAGCCTTCTTTGAGCCTTAATACAGAGTATCCTCACTCTGCTGTAATCCTGAGCCTGTCTAGTTTTTGTACTAAGAGATCCTGTGTGTTTTTCGACTTATCTCATTCAGTATATGTATTGTGCCTGCTTTGCCTCAGTAAAGCCTTTCTTTAAGTCACTCCCAGTCTGCTCGTTCCTAACCTCCACTCCTCACAGTAGTGTTCAGGTGTACTGATATGGTGACAGAAGTGAGAAAGGAATGATGATGATAATGGTAATAATGATAACAGCCCGTAAAGTCCATATAAACTTAATTGTTGTCAGTAGTGTAGGGCATCTGGAGCAGGTCACAGTAGTTGGTTGTTAGTAGACAGCTGGTCTAAGGTGGCATCATGCAGAGATAGTGTTTAATTTTCCATCAGCCTTGGACCGGACCAGTGGGGAATCACTCACTCTGAAAAAAACAAAGATGGAATTAGTTCTGTTTGGGTTTATAGAGTACAAAGATTATGAGACTTATCAGAGTGTGGCTGATGACTCTGGGAGAACTATCTAGAACAGCCTACCTAAAAGGGTAGAGCCAGAAGGTAAACAGGCAGGGGAGCTCCCCGAGACACTGGCATCCCTCTGCTCGCTGTCAACAAACCTGAGTGATCGTGTGAGCAGTGGCTAGACAGCCCCCGCATCTCAGTTTACTATAAATTCCTATGTCAGTAAACCCCTGGATCTACAAACTTTCTATAATGTAAAGTCTTAATTACCAAAAGCTAAACTAAATAAAAAAAATTTTTCAGCCTAGTCTTAAATGTTGAGACTGTGTTTGAGTCCCGGACGTTGTCTGATAGGTTACTCCAAAGTTGAGGGGCCATACAAGAGAAGGCTCCTCCCCCTACTGATGATTTCTGAATTTTGGGGACTATCAAGAAGCCAGCACCCTGTGATCTAAGTAAACAAGATGGTTCATAATAGGAGATAAGGTCTCATAAATACTCATTATACTGTATATATTGTATATGTGTACAAACCGGATTCCAAAAAAGTTGGGACACTAAACAAATTGTGAATAAAAATTTAATGCAATGATGTGGAGATGGCAACATCTAATATTTTATTCAGAGTAGAACACAAATCACAGATCAAAAGTTTAAACTGAGAGAATGTATCATTTTAAGGGAAAAATGTGTTGTTTCAAAATTTCATGGCATCAACAAATCCCAAAAAAGTTGGGACAAGGCCATTTTTACCACTGTGTGGCATCCCC
>BRDA01093244.1:26524-39057 GCA_036984385.1 Crenuchus spilurus
CCGATGCATCCTCTTCCTAGGCCCATGACTTAACCGGTCGGACGTCAGGTCTAGAAAGTGAATATCTCTTGTAAACCGGGTTCTTCCGGGTTCCGCTAACTTGTCAATCTCCGGACATAATCTGTACTTACCCTCTCGTAAGGATAAAGAACTCTTAAGGATCATGTCTAATACAGGCCTCTAACTGTTCAATCGCCTTGGGCCTTCTTGGGCCAAATGTTCTCTATAAGTGAAAGATCTGGACTGCAGGCTGGCCAATTCAGTACCCGGATCCTTCTCCTACGTAGCCATGATGTTGTGATTGCTGCAGAATGTGGTCTGGCATTATCTTGTTGAAAAATGCAGGGTCTTCCCTGAAAGAGATGACATCTAGATGGGAGCATATGTTGTTCTAGAACCTGAATACAGTTCTCTGCATTAATGTTGCCTTTCCAGACATGCAAGCTGCCCATGCCACAAGCACTCATGCAACCCCATACCATCAGTGATGCAGGCTTCTGAACGGAGTGTTGATAACAACTTGGGTTATCCTTGTCCTCTCTGGTCCGGATGACATGGCGTCCCAGTGTTCCATAAAGAACTTTAAATTGTGACTCATCTGACCACAGAACAGTCTTCCATTTTGCCACACTCCATTTTAAAAGACCCCTGGCCCAGTGCAAACGTCTGAGCTTGTGGAGCTTGCTTAGAAATGGCTTCCTCTTTGCACTGTAGAGTTTCAGCTGGCAACGGCGGATGGCACGGTGGATTGTGTTCACTGACAATGCTTTTTGGAATTATTCCTGAGCCCATTCTATTATTTCCTTGACAGTGGCATTCCTGTTTGAGGTGCAGTGACGTTTAAGGGCCCGGAGATCACGAGCATCCAGTAGAGTTTTATGGCCTTGACCCTTACGCACAGCGACTGTTCCAGATTCTCTGAATCTTTTGATGATGTTATGCATGGTTGATGATGATGACTTAAAAGTCTTTGCTTTTTTACGCTGGGTAACACCATTCTGGTATTTCTGTGCAACAATGGTGGAATTGGTGATCCTCTTACCATCTTGGCTTCAGAGAGACACTGACACTCTGAGAAGCTCTTTTTATACCCAATCATGTTGTCAATTGTCCTAATTAGTGTTAATTGGTCTTCCAGCTGTTCGTTATATGCTCAATTTCCTTTTTCCAGGCACTTATTGCTACTTGTCCCAACTTTTTTGGGATTTGTTGACACTGTGAAATTTTGAATCAACATATTTCTCCTTTAAAATGTTACATTTACTCAGATTAAACTTTTGATCTGTCATCTATGTTCTATTATGAATAAAATATTGACAGTTGCCATCTCCACATCATTGCATTCAATTTTTATTCACAATTTGTTTAGTGTCCCAACTTTTTTGGAATCTAGTTTGTATATCCTGCACTGATTGCTTATTGCACTTCTGGTTAGATGATAAGCTTCATTTTGTTGCCTTGTACTTGTACATGTGTACTGACAATAATCCAATTGAATCTAATCTAAACGTCATGCCATCTAATGTTAGTGTTGAGACCAGTCCTCAGTTGAGCTAGCTGAGTTAGTTATATAGCATTATATTATTTTCACAACTCGTAACACTAAAAAACATTAATGTTGGTATTTTTTCCCACAGGAATGAATCAAAATCAACTATATATGATAATAACTTATACATGACAAGTTTCCTTTCTTCCATGACTTCCTAATATTAACCCATTTTATTGTTTAAGTTTATGTCTGTTTTGGTTTGTACAGTGCTACCTGTTCTCCTGTCTTAAATTCTGCACTGCCACAAGCAGTATAGAAAGAATGAAACCAACCACTACAACAGTATTCTGCTCTCAAGCCACATCAGATGAAGCTTCATACTTTTGTATGTTTCAAAAAATCTTGTATTTCCTCAGGCATTTTCCAGAATAGCATGAGCATATTTGTAGTGTTTTTTTTTCAACTATCAGCAACCTATCACTTGTTTAATTCTGATGTTTTTTCCACTGATTACATTCCACAAAACTGTTCTTTTAGAGCCTCCACCTCCAGCTGTCACTTTGACAGGTTCAGCTAACAATATTTCAGAATGGCTTGCTTGGTGTGAAGAGATGCTGATGGTATGATGTATAAGGATAAATAATCCTATTATGATAGCTTAATTCGCTTATTAGGTTCTTGTGTAACTGGGGGTGTTGTAGATTACAACATGTCTACTATTATAAGTTTATTATTATTTTTTTATTATTTAATCATTTTATAATTTATATAGCAGCTGCAGGTCTTTCAGACCTTTAAGAAATGTACTTTGTGCAGTGCATTTGTTATGCCCTTAGTGTTCCAGCTTGTGTAGTGGGTTTCTTGTTTTAAGGTATATTGTTGCCATTCAGTGTAAGGATAAATGGTAGTTTTAAGGTATCTCAGGTATTTAATAGTCAAACCATGGTCAAACCTTGCCATGATAACAGCGTAATTCAGCCTCCTGAGTTAAAGTGATGATTGGAGAGGTATGTAAAGAGTATATTTTATTATCAGCTGTTTACTCATAGTTTGCCTTTATCAGATTATGTATTTAGGTTTCCTGTTTGTCCGTGAGATCTCATGAGCTAAAGTATTTTTTGAAATGGTTCTCTGTTGTGCAGGTACATTTGATCATTTTATTGTTGATGTATATCTAAATCTGTACTAACTTTTATTATTGCTGTTGTTTTACAGAAGGAAGAAGTAACTAGGTCCTATTTAGTTAATGGTGTCTGGCCACACCCCCTGCCTCATTAATGTGCTGTCTGTGTTCTTCATGCATCTTGTCCATGTCTCTGTCACAACACGTCATGTCACGTCTCGTATCAGTGCCTACACCTGTGTCTCGTCTTGATCACAGCCCTCTCCCATCTCATTCCATGATTAAGTGTGCTTTAAAGGCCTTCCTAGTGTGTCAGTCGGCGTCCGTCATTCTGTATGGTCTATCCCATGTCTCAGCTTCAATAATATTTATTTCTGCTTCACAGCCACATCCTGTTGTTTTGTTTTTAAAGCCACAGCGTTTAAGTTTGTTTCAGCAACAGTATTTCAGTTTTTGCTTTGTTAATAAAAGTCATGTTCACTGGATCCTGCTGTCTCCTCTCCTCCTGCTATCCACAGCTTCACTGACAGATGGCTGGTGAAGGTCACGGGCATAGGGTGGAGGTCATGGAAGATTTTTTTTTGTTGATTGATATTTTTATTTTATTTATTTTTTTTGTTGCACTCATTATATTTTTTCATTGTAGTTGTTGTGTCCAGTTGTGGTGTGTAGCACATGTTTTGTATTGATTAGCTCCTGCCTTCCTCTTGATAGGCAGCTTAGTTGGTGACCTGGGTTTTAGAGATTTGAGATTGTGATCTTCCTTAAGTGCTTGGTGCTTTCTCTTCCTCTGTGGTGGTCAGATTTAATTGGCACCTTCATGAGACTTTAAAGATTTTTATGCTTATTGGTTGAATGTAGTAATTTTTATGAGATCCCACATCTCCATTCCCTCCTTTTATTCACAGAATATGTGCTGCAAACATTGTTGTTGCATTTTGAGGTTTGTGAAGTGAGTTTCATGTGTGTGAATTTCCCACAATGATCCGAGGTTTGCTCTGTTGCATCAGTACTGCTGGATTTGCCTAGGATCTAATAACTATTTCGTATAAAAACACTATTGGTTTTGGAATTGGTAAGCATACTATATGTTTAGTGTTGGAATGATGCCATACACACGTTTTCAGCCTGTGGGCTGTACAGTATTAGTACTGCTAGGAAGCTGTTTCAATTTCTAAACTTTTAAAAATACAATATTTTTAATTAATTACTAATTAATTACTAATATTTACAACATAACTGATAGGTATGTATTTTCAACACAAGTCAGTATGATTTTTTTGCAATAAACATAATCTGAGGTGTTTTCCTGTACAAAAACTGAAGCTAGCACTGAACTAACATGTTCATGCTCCTTGTTCATAATACAGTAGTTTGAAGTATGTAGCCCCGAACCACAGTAGTCTGAACTATAATGTTGTCCAGATGTGTTTGGTCTGACTTTTAAATCAGGAAATTACAACAAACATTTGTGTTTGAGTTTGAGTTGTGACTGATATCATGTTATTCATGTTATTTAAGCTATTCATATCTATTCATATTGTCATCATATATCACAAAATACAACAATAGTAATAGAAAAAACAATTAAATGCATTAAAATAATAATAATAATAATAATAATAATAGTTCAAAAAGCTAGAATTAGCTATTCCAATGCAGGAATATTAGGAATTATTAGGAACATAATTGAACAGTTTGTCACATAGTGGCTCAGTGAGATGTGTGCATATGATAATCCACTGTACAAAATTACCTAACAACCTACTCTACCAGTTGGACCACAGAAATACCTTGGGATAGCACAGTTTGCATAAAATTACATAGTTAACACAAATGGGTTATAGTGATATTATTCAACAAATAAACATGGAAATACATTAATAAGTACATTAAAAAACTACATGTTCAAAGCACTTGACATTCTAACTTTTTCTACAGTGAAATTGATGTAATTTTTTTATTTACTCACATTAAGACTACTCCTTCACCTGAATCTTCCATCATCCATGATATAGTCTCCCAGAACTACTACCAGTCTACAGCTGTACAAAACCATGTTTGTGAACATTCAATGGAACTATTGTTTGTGGAAACACTTACAACGCAACTGCATCATTCCAACTATATACGCTTTTTGGAACACACCCCTGGTTTCATATAAATTGCTGATGAGGGTTTGTTCACCCAGTGCACCAAACAGGGTAGAACTGCCCCTGATTCCCACTATGCCCTTTGGTGCCCAAATCCAATCACTCCTTTTTGCCAATCATTACCATCCGCTTTATGACCAATTTTGTACACATCGAACAAAACATTCACTACACTGTACCAGCTTTTCTATCTGTGACTAAAGGTTACTACCACCTTAAACAACATGGTGATTAATTATTATATTATAGCATAAGTGTGTTTTATCCTCATTTAAAGTGTTCTTTTATAAAAGCATCAATATTTGTCTTTTGTTTCATGTAGTTGCTGTACAAAAGACCTAAGATGTGGGCATGCAGATTCAAAGAGAATATCCTAAAGAATAGAGTGGAATATTTAGAGGTTAAAGCTACTTTAATATCATTAGTTAGATATTGGGTTGTAGATTGTTTCCCATTAAATCACAACACATGATTTAATGTACTTATTTGTTTAAAGCGGTCTTCCAGTCTTCCTTCAACACCCTAATTGTTAAGAAGAAGAAAAAACAAAAGAGGCTGTTATAATAATACAGAAATGAAACTTCTTTTTTGTGCTCTACACCCATTTAGGAGGCCAGTGCCAATTAGCATTCTTTGAGCAGCAGACAAAAAATGAAATATTATCGGTTTGTATCTGTGATAATTTGAAGTGGAAAGCGTGTCCTGCATTTGCATGAGACAAAGGTTTAGTAGGTACTTGGAGCAGATGGTGGGTCTTTTTATGCATCTCAATACTAATGATGCCGCAACTGCAAACTATTTTCCAAATTGGATTTTGGAAGCTTTTTAATAAGTCTATTACTAAGCAATGTAAATTAAGTTTTCCGCCATTGAAGGTCAAATATGTAATCAGATGGGGGCCTAGTTTAAACAGTCGTGCACTTTTATTTTTCTACTTCAATGGAAAATCAGTGCATGTGTGTGATTTGACTCACATAACTGTAGTATGATGAAATGGTTGCATATGACTATTGCCTGCATGTTATTTATTATGCATGCATGTACATGTGCCCTGTGTTTTATTTTATTTCTTGTTCTGGTATTATCCGAGGCGCTGTAAGGCACTATGATCTATAAACACTAAGAAAACTGTTTAATTGAGAAAAAAATGCTTCCCTGATTGGCTAGAAGTTGATTTTAATGCTTTGATGTGTTGCATTCCATTAGACTCTACAGACCAAAGGCTTTCTACAGTGAAAATGAAGAAAATGAAGAATATTTTTCATAATTTGTCATTTTATACCGTGGGATTTCATAAGGCAAAGATGAAAGACAGCCTTTTAATGCCTGCTTTGTTAGGCAGCCGACACATCGTTAAAGCATTCCAATTAGCCAAACACATAAACATATTTCCTCAAAAAGTCTTTGAATTTCACCCAATTACAGCAATAGTGGCAGGGCCCAATAATGTATTAAGATGATTTTCCACCTTCATTGCTTTATATCACATATTTGAATCTGTTGGCAGTCAAGGAATAGATAAGATTTTCTTTTGATTTACTTCTGTGGTATTTACATATTTAAATCTATACTGATGCAGCACAGAGTACATCACAATGTTTCATATCTAAACCTGGGAGAAATATACACTGTCAGAAATAACATACTGGACCATCACTGGGCAGTATGTTTCCTGTCAGCAGAGTGGAACTCTTGAGGGTAACTCTTCAGTACTTTTATTTATTATTATTATTAAGTGTTGTCACATTGATTCAGACTCCTGGTGCCCATATGGATAGTGCTTCCTCAGAGCTTCCTGTTTTCTCTTTGGGTCTTCAGGGTTCTTGATGGCTCATCCATCCAACCCAAGGTTCTCTCAGTTGTCTTCTCCAAAGTTCAAAGGCATCAACAGTGTTCCTGCTTTTTATCCAGCTTTCACATCCATAAAGAAGACCATAGTCTGGACAATTCCAGTCACATGAAGAGAAAAATTGTTACATTATATCTCATTCAGTTCTTTCAACCTTGTTCTACAGCAAGCCATTCTGTGCCATATGTCCTGACTGTTTGATCCATTTTTGTTAATCCAAGTAGGCAGAAATTGTTCACCACTTCAGCATTTTCTCTGAGTGTAGAAGTGTACACAGGGCCATACAATATGAGCTACAATGAAGATAAAATGTTCAATCCTATAAGTTATATATACATTTTTCAGGAATAAATTAATTTTATTAATTAAAATAAAAAATAAAGTTTTGTATAGTTTGCTAATACTGATTTAATTATTTACAGCTTGTAAGGTTTTGATTTTCACATGCCTGTCCAGAAGATATCATTGTTCTGCATAGATTGTATATATACATGGACGGTGTGAGCCCAGTTGCTTCTGTTCTATAGAAATGAAGCCAAAATACTTCTGACATCTTGTCAAATTTGGAGCCAGAATCCTTTTCACTCAAGACCAAAGTCAAAATCAGCCCACCTCCTCATTTGTTTACCCATTCCCTTCTGTAGCCCTCTTCTGACAATCATTGTACACTCATTGGTTGAAACGAACCAAAGACAATGAAACGTCAACTCGCTCCAGCCCAAGTTAGTCCCTTCTCTGCAGTCAACAGCCGGTTAAAAGAAGAAAATAACAGTAGCTGGACTGTTGAGAACAGAAAATAAATTTGGAGAGACCGGTAGACAAGACTAAGACAAGGCTGACTACAAATACTACAGAGTCGGGTATTTCTAACTACACTAGTGCCAATATGTTTGTGCAAATATTATCACAGCAAAAACGAACCGTTGGAATCAGACACTGATGACTGAAAGACAAGGAAAACTGTACTGAAAATGATCTGTTTTCTCAGACTGCAGCCAGCCAGCAGGGGTGCTAGATTTGTGGCTGCTTCACTTTTTAGAGACAATGATATATCCATAATTTATACAGTCACTGTTGTTCTGCCGGTCTTGATTGCCCATTTATGTTTGGTGGAAATGAGTGGAACTGTTTGGGAGGAGCTGCAGCTTTGATCAGGAACTCTGTAATAGAAACCTGCTCTGGAGGCCCCAGGATGCCCTTCATAAAGCATTAAGCAAACATCCGTCTTTGTCATCAAATGGTATTGAACATGCAGATTTCTTAATGAAAGCAACAGTAAATAAAGATGCTGCCGAATCGCTAAATTATTCCAGCATGTTTGTTCCCTAGTGATGGCAGACTGAGCAAAAACTGTTTTTCTCAGCACCACACTGCATATGCACCAACCGCTAATAAAGTGCAAATTATTCACCGTCAGAAAACGACAATTTTTTCTTCTTTTTAACAGATAGGAGAGTGGTCCAGAAGGGAGACAAGTCCCTTGGAGAAATTAATCATTTCCCAGCCTGACAGGAGTGTGAATTGCCCCCCTCACCCTCCGTGAAATCTTTCAAAGCTTGTTACAGACATCAATTCACAATGGCATTTTTCCCACACACAGCCCATCAGAAAACTTTGCATGCTTCAAAAGGTAATCGAAAATTAGATTTTACATTGTCTTGGAGGGAGAAATGTACAGATATTGTTTTGCTCTTGTTTGTGTACATTCTGGTACTTCATACAAATGACATAAATAAAACAGATGTATTTGATTTCATAATACATATGGCTAATTGGTTTAATGAGTGCCAATTCACCTGAAAGTCCTCATCCCAAACCTTACGTTCCCTCTTAAAAGTAGCTACATGTAATTATGACAGCCATCATGATGTTTATTTACAGGGAAAAAAATCAAAGACATATCCAGAGTTGCATTACTTTCTTATTTTCTAAGATACTTGCAAAAGGACCATCTCATATGAAAGCTTAACCTTTTCTTTCATAATTTCTGTTTAATTTATTCCTGCCAATTAAATATTTTATATAAAATAAATCATATACCATATTGTCAGTGTCAAACACTGGGGTAGGAGGAGTTGGAATGCAGCAGGGATCCAAAAACACAAGAATTTATTGACAAAACTGAGACACAAACAGACTATGGCAGTAACAATACCTAAACATGACATGAACATGACGCTGGTGACATACAGAACTTGAATACAAGGGTTACAGTCAGAATAAGCAATGAAAATGTTTGACAAAATGTTTTTAAAAACATTTAAAAATTGTTGAAACATTGGTTTTTGGTTGCAATCCTTTACTGACATTTTAATAAGTCCCAAACAAATAGATCTGAGCAGTCAGTTATTGTCCTGATAAATGGTGATGTGACACAACTTTGAGTTTTAAGATGAACATACATAAGGTCCCTTCAGTGCTGTGCAGCCTGAATTCAAAAGATTTCAGTCTCAAAAAGTAAAAAAAAATTGTATTAAATTCTAAGCATGTATTTATTATATTACAAATCATAAAACACATTATCTTCTTATTTGAAGTGTTCTTTAAAACCAACATTTTGAATTTAGTTCATGTAGTTGCTGCATAAGAACCATAAGATTTGGGTAAATTCCTACCAGAGAAGGTTGTGGTGGTTCTAGATCTGATTTAATTATTTAGATGTTTATATTTCCAGATCTGGTTTCTTCTTTGCATGGCAGAATTTTAACTTGTATTTGTGTATACTATGATGAATGGTGTTCATAAGCCCTATTCAAATTAAATTACATTTACACTGGGCCCTGGTGTAATGTCATCTTGCACTAGTGGTCCTTGGTAATTTTATTTACATCTGGATGTACTGTGTTCTTCCCCTCATCCTCTGAAAAAAAAATTACAGGCTGAATTACCTGTTTTTTAGTTCACTCAGAGCTCATCTGTTCATGTTAGTCCTATCCAGATGCAAATATTCATGGTTTCCTAGGCAGATGTCTTGTTTGTGAAAATAAGGATATTTGACCACTGCTACTAGCTTAGTTAATCTCTTGTCATGCAGATCTTGAGAAAACCTTCACAAATCACAAACCAAAAATATTAATGATATTAAAGAGTCACTCAGTAATCTACTTGGTCTGGATAAATATGTATATGATCTTCTACTTCATACCCCTCATAGGTGAGCACTATGTGGAGGTAAAATAAATAAAAATCCATAAGAAAGGCAAGAATCCAGCCTATTACACAGGCCTATGAAAGAATAATACAGGCAGTAATGCAGGAGTTTCATCATTGAAGAAATGTCTAAAATGCAAAAAAGCAGACGTCCCCCTGATCAACTAATCCACTCTGAACAAGATTATAGACAGGGGCTTTGGGAAGCGTTCCTGAGCTCCAGTGATTTCCACAACAGAATGTCCGTTTTTAATGAAGTGTGACCAAAAGACCTGAAAATCACTGCCTTCCAATATTGGTTTTCGGCCTTTTCCAAAGGTTTCTCAGAATTTTCTGAATTGTTTAATGATATTGTGAAGCACAGATGATGAAATCCCCAAGTTTTTTGCTATTTTACGTTAAGAAATATCATTCTTGAATTGTATGATTTGTCCACATACTCTTAAACAAAATTTGCTCCATCTTTACTTCTGAAAGGTTCAGGAGCTCTGGAGGTGCTTTTTGTAAACTCAGCCATGTTACAGATCTGTTGCCATTTTTTTATCAGTGTTTTGTTGCTATCTGTCATAAAATTGTTTATCTGTCATAAATTCAAAATGGGGATGTATGGGGACGTAAAAAAAAAAAAAAAACAATAACATTGCTCGAGTGTAACTTTGATATGTTGTCTTTGTGCTATTTCCACTGAAATAAAAGTATTTTTGCACATTACTGCTTTCTGTTTTCATTTTTTTTTTAAACCGAGATGTAGTTCATTAGTACACTACACTATGCATTGAACATGGAAATAGTCCACATAACAATGTTTAAAACCATAATCAATGTTTTCCACTTGCAAAATATGCAAATCAAGATGGAAGAAACTGTTGCTTAAAGGGAAATTCTACCAAGCAACATTAAATCCAAAGACCAGTACAGAACAAGCTGTAAGGAATGTTTTATTAATAATGTGTATTCACACAAGATATTAAAGACCACCCAATTATTCACAGCACACAGATAAAAGCATTACATCTACAGTCACTCTGTATCTATAAGTAGCTCCACTGTTGTTTTTCCCATTGTTATTTGGAAGGTCTGTCCATTATCGTGTATTGAGCCAAAAGATTTTTAAAAATAGCTTGAAACTCGACAGGCTAGATGACTGTGGGTCAGCACTGTAGAAGATTTAACAGTAGTTCAATCTGAAGCTGTGATAAAAGCAAGTCAGTACTTAACACTCAAATACTGATAACTGGTATTAATGAGATGCTCCAGCACATCAAATCGTGTCAGTCTCCTCCAGCATAAAGGGGCATACATTGTCCCTCTTTCACCAAAATGACCCAGATCTGTCTTAAGACATTAAAGATGAAAGAACAACAATATACTCCACTTCATCATTTCAAGTGATTCTGTAGTACATTGATTTAACTTGCCTCATCATTCTGATAAGAGCAGAGATAAAAGCTCCAGTGCCAAGCATGACAATAGACCAGAGAGAAGAGACATTTTAATGCTGTAGTAAATTAACAGAACTGTGTGTGGGCAGGCTTTTCACTAAGAGTAGAGGTGCACTCTTCACATTTATTTCCACTTCTCTTTAAAAGTCGTAAAAGTTAAGTCTATTATGGTGTTTTTCCTCTGAGCATTACTGTACAGTATAGGCAGGTATAGTTACAAATCTGTGGCCATAATAAGGCTTTTACAGAATAGTATTCTGATGGTTTGACATCCAAAAATGGTCACAAACAATGCACACACTGCTTTTACATTTGTTAGCAAAATTACTAGCTGTCAGTATACAACCATTACAGAAAACTCTTAACCATTACTAACCTTTAGACACCATTATAGAATCAAGAAAAACATCTAATGGTTTCTGTAATTTCTTTCAGAAGAGTGGTCCAGTTAATATATAAGTCTTTAGTAAGTTCAAAAAGCATCAGTAGATAATTTCAATAAACACAGTAGACATCTTTTTCGGCATCCAAATTGTCTTTCTTTTAGATTTTATTCAAATAGGCTATTTTACCAAAGTCAGCAAAATGCTAACCGGCTAAGCTAATAACAACCACAAAGACAGCATTTATTCCCAAATATGTAATATAACAGCTATTTTAAAACTACAATATACAGTAAAATGTTACCTGAAGGACCATTACAACCTTCCAATACCTATGTATTCTGAGTAAAATCTGAGTAAAACACCATTAACTTGACACTAAGAGGAGATTGATGCATTAGCAATATTCCTTACAAAAAAGTTCCAGGGTACTATCATCATACTTGTCCAAAAAAAGATACTTTGTTCTGTAAAACCAATGGAAATAATGAATAATTCTTTTTTACCCCCTCCTTGAACTGCCACCTTACAGCGGTGGAGGGGTTTGCGTGCTTGAATGATCCTAGGGGCTATGTTGTCTGGGGCATTATGCCCCTGGTAGGGTCTCCCATGGCAAACAGGTCCTAGGTGACAGGCCAGACAAAGAGCAGTTCACAAAACCCTTATGGAAACATCAGCAAAAAAATCAGTGACGTTGCCCGGTACGGCGCAGCCGGGGCCCCACCCTGGAGCCAGGCCCGGGGGTTGGGGCTCATATGCGAGCGCCTGGTGGCCGGGCCTTTGCCCACGGGGCTCGGCCGGGCCCAGCCCGAACTGGCGACGTGGGCCTGACCTCGTGTGGGTTCACCACCCACAGAGGCAACCGTAAGGGGCCGGTGCAATGTGGATTAGGTGGCAGCCAAAGGCGGGGTCCTCGGCGACCTGATCCTCGGACAGGGCAG